>JTDE01022206.1:0-38972 GCA_014338405.1 Paragonimus skrjabini miyazakii
GTAAGACTACTTGGTCAGGCCAGTACAGTAACTTTGATGGTTTTACTAACTTAAAATACAAGCAAAACCTGGTCAGCTGTTTGGCGGATCTCGGCATGTCATTGTACCAGGACGTGATACGGTGAATTCTTCACATCCAAATTAGAGCGTAGAAAGCAATTAGGTGTTTAAATCTCTGGTAGTCCACACAGGCGAGGAATGATAATACCTACCGGTCTCATAAGATCATGTTGGGCAGTCTTTATGGTTTCTTCGTCTTTCAATCGTTTCAGACTATTTGTTACCCGCGTCTCTATTGCTAATGTTTTATCTTCTTCTTTTGTCATTCTGTTGAACTTCATAGTGTCTGCAAGGGTCACTTGCATTTTGTTTACATAGTCTGATTGTCCAGCAACACTATTTCAGCACCTTTGTCCGGTCTTGTTAATAGTACATCCTGCCGATCCCGAAGTGCAGGCAACGTTTCATGATGTCTGCCAGTTACTGGTCCATTGTAATACATGGGTATACGTCGACACTGATAACACAGGCTAACTAGCTCAGCCCTGAACTGTTCTAGTGTTTCCTTTTGTGACCAAACATGTGAAATCATTTGAAGCATCAATTAAGATTCAAGGAGTTGAAAAGAAACCCATGTTCATACGACTGCCCACTGACCCGTAAACTTACTAGTTCGCTTAAGAGAACGTTTAACGCAGCCAGACCGATTATCTCATTCACCAATTCATCACTGATTACTGTAAATCTGAAAGTTAAAGTGCCGGTCCATAACTCATCTATGGTGATTTACTCGTTCGTTTGCGATTGTTCAGCGAACTACGTGGGTCGTACGACACGGCACTTGTCTAGAATAATCAGAGAACATCATCCAGCATGGATCGGGACAGGTGAGAGAAAGTCAATCACGAGTGTCATTGTAGGTCATCTGGCTGACAGTGATCATCAGGTCAACATAGACCGATCGTTCACTGTTATCTACGAGGTTCCACCGAACCGTTCAAAGCTTGTTTGCCAGCGAATGTTGACCACTGCCGAGGTCATTGCCATTCGATTACGTAATCCAACCTTGTGTGGACAGAAAAACTTCGTTCAATCGCTTCAATTGCCTTGGCCATTAGCTGACTCACCCGATCGATATGTGGGCAGTTAACATCCAATCGGCGTCCAAAAACACTAAATTGAGACGGTATGAATATTGGACCAATACCAAGTTTCGCATGTAACCGTTTTTAGTTTTATTTTCCTTTATAACTGTAACGGCCTGATGAGATTTTATTGCAAACATGTTTGCTACACTTCGTGTTTTGTGTGTCATATTTAAACTGAGCATCTGTCATTTGCTGGGATCGCCAAATTTTATATGCTTCAGTTTTCTCTTAGGAACCAGTTCATGCATGTTTCCTCGTTGAATCACTGTTATAAATTACGGTGTCCGTTTGAAGTCTTATACGGTCTGATGAGCCTTGATGGATGACTTCTTCAGCCATCGGAAACCGAGTGTTCGTGATGGCTCAATCTCATGTGAAAGTCATTGTTGTCATTCATTGTTGAGTATCGCTTAAGTGGCATGCTGAAATCATGAAGAATAAATAGTTGGCCGCCCTCCAACCTCAAGAGGATTGTGACAGAGAGACTATTGAAAATCATTGTCACAACATACCTTGGAAAAGACGACCGGTTTGTCTCCAGAATGTCGTACGTGTGAAGACGATGATGTCGTCGTCTGGTTATTTTTTAACAGTGAAGTGATACTGCCGGTGATTGCATAATACTCACACTTCTCCCGATCACCTATTACTGAATACTGATGAGTAGTCGAGGATTTGGATTACTGAATAACCGATTCAGTAAGTGTAACCAATGCTCACAACACGCAGTTCGTACAAGTCCACATGCAATGCCTCAGCTAGAGCAACAATTTGGTTTTTGTGATAACATAGCTTTATTATCAACAGTGCCGTCTCTTTCCACGTTCACTCAGCTTCTCTCGTATCCGACACCACGTTCCATTGATAGCGTTTTTTGTTAGTGGAGTGTCTTCAGCTGAGTTTCAGGTCGGCGATACACAAATGATCTACGTACGTCGTTCTTACGATCTATAAGTTGTTGAAGTTCTAACACATAACTTGCGGAGATAACGAGAAATCGTCAAGGTGCCAGAGAGAACAATAGGCAGACTTGCCGGCCAGCGCAAAATCAAAACATAGTTCACTGGAGCTTAAAACGCTACAGGTTATTTTTAACTGATGTTTTTAAACCATACGTCAGTTCAAGTGCAGTGAATAGAATCAGTTTATTCGTAAGAAGAAACACTAAGCAAACAAGCTTGTTTTTGATGCTTCCTCATTAAGCTAAATACAACACATTGGTATACTAATGAGTAGTTTGGCAGAATCACGAATTTAGATGAGACCCGACTGCGAAATGTCAGGGTTTCGGCTGGATTCGAACCAGCGACAGAAACACCATGCCTTCATAGCTCAGCTGGTAGAGCGCTTGCCGCGTTAGGCATGGTGTTTCTGTCGCTGTTTCGAATCCAGCCAAAGCCCTCACTTTTCATAGTTGGGTCTCATCTACATTGGTATACGTTTTGTCAGAGTGGTTGATAGTACATTAGTGGGGCAAGAGATATTATGCATTGATGTCTGTTTGGTCCAATTCTGTAAGCCTTTGTAAGTAACACGAATTACGCGGATTGTGAAAGTTTATGAAGAAATCAGCCTTTCTATGTAAAAGATCTATTTGAAGTGTGAACAATGGTTTAATGTTTATAGGAGACATTTTTAAGCGCATAATGGCCACAGTGTTATGCAACCTATACTGCTGGCTCCACAGAACCAACCGAAATGATACACACAAAAGAGACAATATATTCAGATAGCTTTCAGAAGAGACAGCAACAATGCTTCAGAAGTAAACCGAACACCTAACTCAGGTGCGAAATTAGCCTTACAGAACTGTTACACTAGGTCTTCTGGTTATGTTCACAGCATAGCTATCACCTTTGAAAGGCAACTAAATATAACCTTTGTATGTAGTTTGCGATCTGTTTAATTTTGCAGTTAATAGCATGTGTTTTCAAATAAACTGCTCTGGGTAGTCACTTCTAGTGGTTGTATCAAATAGAAACGATCCTTCGTCTTTTTATAGGACCAGTCGTTTGGGCCACACAATACGACAACTAACTGAATGCTTCCAGGGACATCATTCAATGTGGCTAGCTCAAGGTTTGACAAAAATCCGTTTATCTATGGTCGCTGAGCCCTTCGTTGATTCAGACCATCCGATCAACTAAGTCGATTTGTTTAAGTCGACCAACCGAGCCCGTGGAGCGCAATCGAAACAGGTCAAAGGTCATTTACCTGCAACCGCAGTGTTCATTGCAGTTCGGTTATACTCACCTCCAACATAAGCTCGAAAATGTCTGCCTTTAACAGTGAATCTCTTCTGGTCATGCATTCATACTCCCAGATAGGTAGATCATGTAGAATAGCCGACTTATTTAAAAGCCACACAATTCATGTTATTCACACAGATCGGAAAAATCCCAAGCTGACATTAATGCTTACTATCTCTTAGTTCAATGTGGTACTGTTCAACAACCTATATAAGCGTACATAAGTGTGTTCTATTTAGCCTGGTGATGAGACACCACTCTTTTTCTATTGCTTAGATTGTTGGTTTACTGCGGTAAAGGAAGATCGATTGTCCTTGAGTTATAGTTTGTTTACACCCTGCTAGTATGGATGGACAATCCATCTCGGATTGCCAGTTTACGCTGACTACCGCCGCATGAGCTCGAAGTAATTTTTGTAATAATTTTGACGCTCACTATCAACGCGACACTCCACGACGGGTTTCATGCTTGTTCGGACCCAACACACGGAAATACTCTGTATGGGGTGAAAACAAGCCATCACTCCCTTATCACAAGCTATGCTCACAGAACTGATGGCTGGGGGATGAGAACATTGACTCGCAACCCGAAAAAAAGCCGGTCTTATTCCCTAAATAGATTATTTCAACCTGATGTGTTCAAACAAAAACGAAACCGGTCGTGGAGTGTCAGCTTCATAGTGAACGTCAAGAAGCATTACAAGGATCGAATATCTTTGTGAACCTATTTTATGACTTCTGCCAGGGGATACGGCGAAACCTATGAGTCGGATCCAGATCAACATGATAAAGTCGATGGCCATTGCTCCTCTGATGTCCGACAACAACAGACCAACCTCACTTACGAAGCAATTTCATTTGAAAATGTACAAAAACACCACCGGAGACACAACGGTCAAATTGACTTCGTCGCTGACAGTGATTAGCAGATCAGGACAATTTACTTGTGGTCAAACGAGCAGAATCTTTAAATGAGCCCAACTTTCCAAAGAAAATCAGAAGAGGCAAAAATTCATCAATCGGGGAGTGCTAATGCTGAAGAACCTAACCAAGTCTTACAACCCCTTTGGCAGTATGGGGAACATCCAGATGAGAAATTCCACGAACATTGGCATCCAGAATCCAAATATAATGACCCGATCTTTCAAGAATCATAAACTTTCAGTGAGAAAATGTACTGACAAGAAAGAAAAAACAAAATGACGTCCATAGTGAGTTGAAGTGAGGTTGAAGCAGCCTAATTATACTTCCGCATTTGGAGCAAGTACCCGACTAATGGAGAGACGGACGTTAAATGTTGGAAAATAAATTACGTTACAAAGCAACACCAATTTATCATGTCAAGTACGGCTATGGACTATGATATTCTGAGGGAAACCTCGTTTTATGCACTGAAAAATTCACCTTCCGTTTTCTTGATCGGTGCTACCGCTAAACAGATGGGATAGCCATGGGAAGTCCACTAGGGCCCATCTTAGCTGACTTATTCATGTTAAGCATTGAACTAGAATGAACCGCAGACATGGCAGGCAGGCAGGCAGGCAGACAGACCACAGGCATCAAACAACGCGAATATTGATGAATTTGGTTACGCGGACATTTATCGCAACCGAATTGTGTGTATTAGTTCGACCCCAGAAGCTGCCTCTGCCTTCACTCAAAAGACATCAGCCTGTCGGCGCCACCTCACAATGTATCTAACAATTTACATGTAGCTGCAAAGAAAGTTACATAGGAAGAATCGAGAGGTGCTCGATCTCCAGAGTGAAGGAACATTTGCATGAATGGGTATAGAACTCCGTATTACCGACGAACGGCAATATCGTTGAAACACGCAAATAACCGGCGTCCGCAGTCACCAGACACATCCTGACCACTGGTAACGTCATCGACCCAACTTGCGCATTCACAATTTTATTACGTCATCCCAATCCAAGATTCTCGCGATTTGCTGAGGCTGTCGCAATCGATCAATTGGAGCCGGCCCTGTGTGTTCAGAAACAATTGTTCGTGGGCTTGACCCTGCCTTTGACTTAGTGACCTTTCCTAACCCATCAATCGATTATCCATCTCACCCACCCTTAGCCGTGTTATTATAAATTTGGTACTGAAGAGTCAATACGAAATGCTTGCATCTACCAGTTTTCGTGTTCTACCGGTTTTGTTCAAACTTCTAAAGGAAACGAACTGTCTTCAATTCAAAATATTTTTATACGGTGTATGTGATTTAGGATAGTAAGAAAAGATAAAAACATTTCCTAGGCACTGGAGCCCCATTTAACGTTATTCTACCCAATCATACGCCTGGCGTTCCCATACCAACCGCTAAGCTGCCTTTGTGGAACGAAACCCAACCAAGTTCCGCTGGATGGGCCCAACTGCTACCATTCTAATCAACAAAAGGGCGTACGTGGTTAAATTTTTCGTGGCCAAAGGCAGTTGGGTGCTCTTTCTCGGAATTATGGTGTCTTCTTATCTATAACGACAATAGTTCTGTTAATATGACGAAAAGGTTTGAGATTTTCGATTTTTTTTCATTTGTTGATCAGACTTCGAGGATGATCAGTTTATCAGTTACTCTTGCTTCATTACTAGTCACATTACCCTTTTGAAGAATTTCAGTGGCCATATAAGAGAAATTTGAAACAGAGCTGGATCAACTGTTAAGACTTCATATCACTGCTCTGGTTAATTATCTGGCAGGCTGAATGGATCAGTAATTATTACGCTGAAAATGTTGATAGCGCCGTCATGAGTAACGATTTCAAACTTAATTGCGTCTAAAACCAGGTGATATGTTTACGCACTTTTGAATCAAACCTTTGTCACTTGTTTCTCAGCATTTTGGCAATCAAAGAATGAGGGAAGTGCAAGTTAGCTGATGAGGTATGGTATCCCATTTAGTCACTCCCGACGGCCACACGTACTTGCTGAATCAAAATTCGTCGGTGGTAGTTCTATAGCGTTGACAGAGAGTTATCAATAATCGCATTCCTGGAAGAAAAAAAACTAATCAACCTAATGACTTTAGGCTATAGGTTAATCACTCCTGTATCAGCAATACGACAATCGACAATCCCGACAATCTAACACGTTGCATGAACAAAAATTCGTATTGCCTTTGTGATGTATCACCGGCTAGTATGTATTTCAGTTAGACGTAATTACGCCGTAACTCAAAACGTTTCACGTGCTGTACAGTCTGATTAGAAAGTTGAGTGATCACTGGTATCATCCGAAATGTCTTTACCCAGGCACAAACGCTTTGTAGTTTTAAAATATGCTCACTACGACAGTGAAAATAAAAACATATTGGCGAATATGTTTTCGGTATTTCATTCTCAGACCGATAGAGTTAGACAGAAGTGATAGAGTTGAAGCGACTTATCGATTGGACCCACTTACAGAAACAAGGTTATTGGCCAATCATCTGGTGATCGTTTGATTGGTTCATTACATCGCGCTTGTCCATTGGTTTGACCGAGCAAGTTGACTATCGATCTGGTCGATTTGAGGCCGAGGTAGGCGCATCAACAGTTCAGGCCATCTTTGGTTGCTTCGGCTACTCTGAATTTCCGAATATGAGTGGAGTGAAATGTTCCTGTCAGCTCTGTTTCACGTTCAATACTAAGCTGCCCACATCACCTATGCCTGGGGTATACGGTCATGGCTGCCGTTACTCCTGGTAATAGTTCACGAAAATGCCAAGTATTAAATAAGTATGAACATATGGAGATAACTGTAAATAAAATAAAAAAAGGTTCATGAAAATAAGAGGTCAGCAATTTTTCAGCTACAGGTCCACCACTGTCTTTTATTTTTCCTAACAGCCGGATGTGGATAAGTGCGCAGTCCTCAATGTGATAGTCATACCTACCCTACATCACTCGATGATGTGGTCAGGACTTTCCAAGTCAAAGACTAGGTCGTTCTTTGTACACCTTGAGTTTTTCTCTAGCCGTTTACAACCGCAATAAGCAGTTACGCGGTATAAGGGGCGCTCTGGGAGTACCAGTATCACACGAACAAAGTTTTTACTACATCCTTCATTACTCGTGAATTTGGAGAGCCCCCAAACACACACCGCTGTTTGCCCGACCAAGCTATGTGATACGGACAAACAGGGGGTAACTACGGCGATGAAATACCAAAAGCTTACGGACATCATTCCTACAATTAAGTCAGGCCTTTGATTCTTAAGACACTACTGAATGTACGAAAGCATTGAAATTACCTTTTTCGTCAGAAATCGAAAGCCTTTGGGATACAGCAAATTACGATAGATTGCGAATGTACCACCTTCTTCATGGATACTTTGGCAACATTATTGCCTGGCAATAAAGTGGCACGCTTTATGTAAGAATTATAAGTAACAGACACAACCCACCTACCCGCAACAAAATCTTGTAAAACTATATTTAAGAATCAAACTAGTTCTCATACGCACCGGCCACGTCATTATCGACAGTCAAACACGGTTTTCTTTCTATTTACAGAACCAATCATAGCTAGGTCATACCCTATCAGCAATATGCACTCTCACGATCTTTTTTTTAATCAACTTAGCGGAATCCCACCGGTTAGTTTGAATATGCAAGTTCCCGTAAACTGCCTATTGGAAATCTATTTTTCTATGGTGACTCAATAGTTTAACAATGTAGTTGTTATTCTTTCCATTCTGCGATTCACAGTATGTCATATTGGGCTCTGTGTGAAAAGGTCTTTGTTCGACGCTATCCCCTTGCGTAAACACTATCAGAACATGTTCTTCTGGCTCCATCTCGCCTATATTTTGTCGATAAGGCTTTATTGATCGACGGGATTCAACCGTGTAGTTTTACTGTATCACGGTAGTTTCCTCCAGTTTTGACGGCAGGTTCTCATGGGCCTTTTAGACAATATCCACGCCGAACGTGATACATGAGCTTTACGTCGTCCGTCATGCTTTCAACCAATAGTTTGTCAATAAAAGTTTGAGCATATATTTCCTGGTTAAGTATGAGCTATTTTTATTGGACTTTGTCAAGTGGGCTTTTCTGGGAAACACAATAACCACGAGGTTGAAACAAAGTCGGATTTGTCTTGATCAAAACCATATGTGGTTTGTCTAAAATGTTTAACTGAATCCAGTTACCACTAAGTAGGGTGGCACATAAGTGGGACAAAATCAACGTCTGTGGGTGGCTTTAATGACCAGTACTTGTACATAAGCAACGACCACTTCAACTAATGCATGCAGTTGACAAGCACGTATCGATTGAGTTGTATCAATAGTTTGATCTTGATCTTTCATTCACCAGAATGTGCTTGTATTGAAAAGATCCTACTCCGGAAGAACTTGTTACGAACTGGCTGGTTGACGTCGGAAGCAATCTATATTTTAAACATCTGTGAGCCCCGGTTTACAGTTCATTCAAAGGCAACACAAAGACTATACTTTGAGAACTTCGGGATGCGCTCTCGAACGTTTTGACACATTGAAAGCACAAACGACTGCCCAACAAGTTTGGTCGACCCGCCCCACCTTCCACTCAACCGACCAAACTGAATATTATGACCAAGTGCACCAGCGAGCAGCGGGAAGTAATGACGATCCTCCCCGTCTGAAAACAAGAAAGCATTGGACTATGTTCGTTCAAACGGGAGTTAACGGCTCCTTCGTTTCAGTTCAGCAACAATGAACTGACTCTGTGTAGTCACCAGCGAATGGATGAGTGTATACTTGTATAACTCAAATTTGTGATCTCAGGTAAACAGTATCCTGAATGAGCATCTTTTGAAGTGGTTCTCGGTTCGATGATCATTCACAAAACATTGCATCACCTACCCCGTTTTCATGTATATCCTCTCTGGTCTAAATCTCAGATGAAAAGTTTATGAAGCCAATCATCTGAACTATACACATACACCAGTAAACCTGCTGTCAATGTTGAATAGTTTGATTGTAAGCTCAGCGAGACACCAGCCCTTTCAGAGCCCTCTTTCACCATTGATCCACCTGAGGGCTCAGATGTTCAGCAGAGTTTTATACGGAGGAAGTCTGGCAAGACAAAGAAATCTTACCGCTGGTCACCTGCCATTCTGAAGAGGTGTGCTGGGTTTCACGTTAAACTCTGGCTGAATTATTCATTCATTATCTCACACAATGTAAAACTGCTGACTATTGGGGGACGGCACACACTATACCATTTTTGTAGCTTGTGAGAAATTTGTAGCTGAAATCTTATCTGGACTACCGTGTCCTCTTGCTTCGGACCCGTCCGAAAGTTTTCCACATCCTTCACTAAATTATAGTAAAAGTCTGGTTTTACTCTTTCTGTGTCATCACATTATTGTGTGGTTCAATGTGAGCTGAAGATACGTGTTTGAGGAGCTGAAACTCCACCTTTTTGAGTTCACAGAACCTATCAATATCATTAACATTAGCGCATTAGAAAAGCCTCTACCAAATAACGTTACACTGTTATGAAGTGTAATCACCTCAGTCGGATATAAGATTCACTCTTAGAGGTAACGTAGCCAACCTGTCCTTCACCAACCAGCGTTCTTACAACTTTGCTGCTATCATGTTTATGTGGAACGTCAGTGAGCAATATAATGTGTTCGTTCTGTTTCATAGGATTCGTATGAATTCCACATGACATATTGTCGTGTCATTAACTGAGGTGAACGTACACGCTACCTCCGATTTATAGAAGGATCGAACTAGGAGGTCTACCTTTGTTGATAGGAAATTAAGACGTCAATAAACGTTAACTTTAGCGTGCTAAGGCAGAAAACAAGAAACAGTTCATTAATTCTCTTCTATCTCTAGAAGTGCAGAATAAGTGCTATAGAACGGAGAGATGTTGTTTGAAAATCGTGCGGATATAGTTACCACTCGTGTCATTGTGCTCCATACTTGTGAACTTAGGTTGACGCAGCTGGCGGTCCTCCTACTGTAATTAAAAACGATGTTGACTTGTGGTTACGAAAAAAAGATTTTTTTCAAAAAAATTCGGAATTTCTGATATGGAACTTCTTGAAACGTGCCGAACAATAACTTCGTTTTGGGTCAACAAGTCAAGAGAGGGAGGCCGATTCGAGACAATGTCATCCGGAAGTAAAATTCATAAGTACCACGCTGATCGTCAAAAACTGTTGTGTTCACGATTAATAGATCTAACTGTAAACCTATATGAAATTGGTTATTTTTCTAGGTCATTCTGCCAACTCTAAAAGAATGATCTCTTTCACAATTCAGGTTACTGTTCACGTCTAGAAAGAAGAATATTAACGCAAATACTTTTTTTCACACGAAACTATGTTCTGGTCGAGCTACTTAAAGAATTTTACTGAATGACGATTTGTCACATAACGTGATGGTTCAATGTTATGAACCAAAGTTATGTGCATGAATTTGCAGGACATGCGAAAACTGGCTTTCCGCTGCAGATGTCTATGGAAATTGTTCCGAATAAACAGTGTAGTTAATGATAATAGTTTTGAGCTAGATTGCTCACAATGAATATCATTAAACGAAAAAATGTAGGAGAAAGTTCATGTTATAAGAATAGGGGTTGTAAATGTTTTGACGCGACTTCATTCCGTGCTGAATATACGTGCAGCCAGGCATGACGTATAGTAAACTGTGTAGTCTGTGTGTACAGGAACTTTGTGACGACAAAATCGCATAGTCATTTGATTTTGAAAGTCACTTTGAATTGTACAATATCTGATTAACTATCAAGTGATTGAAAATATGCATCACAAAAGCCTAGATCGCAACGTTTTACCTTGTATGAAAGTATAGATGTGATTTTTTTCTGATGATGGTCGGTTCTGCACGTGATTGGACTATGGGATTTACTTGTTCCTGACTGTTTCCTCGTTCAGCTAATGGAGGACATGCTTCTTGATCATATGCGATCCCTGGCACTGGTTTGAATCCAGATGGTACCTGTATTTTTCAGAGAAACCTTTAGGAAATGCCCAAATATGCCATACGACCTACCAGCAATAATGGTTCCGTTGGGTAATCGAGTTAGGATTTAATGCCATTTGCTAAGCAATGGGAACCCTTTACAATGTTACCGAAGTTACATCTGGACAAAGTAGGTTTCCTAGCATACGATGGCCTGATCAGTTTGTAGGAAATTTAAGGTATGTAGGAATATTGTGTATGTTACTTTTTATCTTGCCTGTGTAAAGTAGAAGTATCTGGAGTTATAACTAACTAACTTCCGACCTTTATTAATTATCGTAAAAGGGTATACATTTGAGGATTGGTGAGTATAATCCATGGACCGGTGCATAATCGTAGAAACAATAGATGGGCGATAATCGTATAGGTCAATATACAGGATAATAAAGGTGCTGATACCTATAGTCCAGATGTACGAGGTGTGAATGTGTCGGGAGTGTTGAAAGAGCAATATCCCGACGATGCGGTGTGTAGCAGAGAGGCTATGGTATAGTTCGCGCCCACGCGTCTGTTGTCTTGACGCGATGCTGATACGTTCGCCTTCTGAAGCGCAGCGTTAGAAGTTATATATATGTGGCACTGATAACCACAGAGGAGACAGCAAAGGGCTCAATGGCACTTAGATAGAAATCATTTAGTTGTAGTTGTGTGTGACCTGTCTGGTAAGGAAGTACAAAACGAGTCCAAGACAAAAGGATAAGTCCATCTGCCAAACTGACCAGCTTTGACTGCAGTTCAACTAAGAACACCTCGAACAGTGCTACAAAATCAGTAGACTAACAGGAAAATTAATCCCACAGCACATGGAATGAATAAGCGGCTATTCTGGCTGAACTGGCCATCAAGCTATTAATACACTACCCGACAGCTCTTATGATTCCGTACTTTTTCTCCATGTTTGTTTTCTTTGTATGTTCAAGGTCTGAATTGCTTCGTTTAAGTTTTGCTTCATCTATCGTTTTGAGTTGTTCAACTTTACGAAAAGTAGGAGCAGGACACTATCAGAAACAGCTAGTGCGTTGGTGGGTTGGCCATTATTCACAGGTGTATAACTAAGTCTCTCAAAATACTGCTATATCATTATTTTTCCCTTCCAAACACAGTCTACTATTATTTTACTCAAATTATGTCCTGTTCACACGGAGTTTCAACCCATATCAAGATGCTCCACAGCTAAGGATGTTGGTATTGGATTCATTTTCAAAATTCAACATCCCAGGCCTTTAAACTCCGTTCACAGGTCCTTACTTTCACAGAAGAGCTATGGACATTCTCACACTGTTTTCTCATTATGTTTGCTGGTCTGTATGCTGCAGACTTTATGTTCGTAAGTCCACATGATGAAAGTTTTATTAAAAAACACTTGTATTTTCAAATCAAAATTAGGTCATCCTCCTTCTTTTAATCACTTTACAAGTTGTGATAAACTACTTACCAATCCCAGCTCATGTATTGTGTGCGTTTCTTGCTCGCAAACCAAACAGACATTCAAACTATCACTAACAGAAACGTTGGCACAGCGTGTTCTCTAAATTTTGTTTACCTATCTTTGTAATGAAAAGATAGCTGTTACTTAATTTGAAGAAAGCCATCTCATGTAGTTTTCTCTCTTCTTCAACTTCTTCTAAGTAAGTCTACCTTCGTTTTTCATCCTTGAAAGTATATGTGGGTGTCTTCATTTCGCGGTTTCTTATATATAGCAGACATTTACCGGATAAGTCAAATGAACCGTCAATTAGCTTGACTTGTAAGCAGTATTAATACATCAACGCCATTTTATCCCATGGCTGTGTTAGCGCGCCCACCCTGTCACCGTTCCAGGGCGCTTCCTCGTGAGAAAAAACGATTGACTTTGTCCTAGTTAGCGGACCTGCTCAGAGCGGCCGAGAGAGTGGCCTTGGCTAGTTTTTACCCGTCAGAATTTTTACTCCGTTGTGCTCATTAGTGACCCCAACTATTTTTTTCCGGTAAATGTTCTTCTCTTTTTATGATTCGAGAACGTTCTTATGGTCACTGCGCGCCCTATAAGTACTTTGCCCTTTCGTCGCCTTGGTCGCACACGTTTTGGGGCGGAACAAGCTTTTTTGTATGCGTCTTTTGGCTTGTCTTGGGAGCGAATACAGGGACTGTCGCAGTACTTTTCGGGACCGAGATTTCCGTGTGAATTATTAACGGGAGGACAATCCGAATTTTGCCAAGCGCATTACGATAGCAAGGACGAACCAGCTTATCGTTTAGGAGGTTTTACAACAGAAAGTTATATCATTAAACGACGGATAAAATTACAAACTTTTGCTGATTCTAATGCATGAACACCAGTCCTCTGATGTCATCTCAAAGTTACTGACAGAAGTAATATAACATACAGGTATGTGCATAGTAAGTGATGTGTAAGCAAGTACTGGTAGCGAGTCATGCTAGTTGAGTCCAGTTAATTTGCTTATCATAACACAAAGGAACATCGTTCCTAAATTCCGGTTTCGATAATCGATAATACTTGTATGCACAATACAGCTGGAGTCTTCGCAGTTAGGTTATTTTTTTAAAATGATTCAGGACTAATTAATCGATTTAGAAGATATACCATCGGATGATTTACAAAATATTTGTGACATAGGCACCCACTAGTCAACACGGGTTAATTGCACGTCAGCGAATAAGGATGTAAACTTGTACCGTTTAAAACCGCTACAGACTCTGACAGACTGAGATAAGGCAAAAGTGATCATAAAAATTTTATCAGGAAAATTTTCATTAATTCATGTAATGGAAAACTCCCAAACAATCATTCCTTATTCATCTCCACGAACAGCAACTAAGTCGATTCATATTGGTCCACACGAAATGCTGCAAAACAGGTCAGTTATCACAGCTGAAAGCATTACAATAGCCGTTTCAGGCTTACAGTGAGCTGAGATTTCCAAGAAAACTTATCTTTAAACTCACAGCCAGCTGTCAACCTGTTTCCAAAATATGTCTAGGTTTAACTCCACTCACTGAACTTTAGTCGGCTGATTCACACATGGCTACCGTTAGACTTGTCAGTCTGGTATCCAGTATAACAATCAGGCAACACTGGCACAATGCCAGTGGAACCTGGTAACCGGAACACACTGGAGATGATAGCACTGAATGATTTGAGGTTGAAAAAACGTGCGCTCCATTTTTGTGAACACAGTTGTTCCATAATTGTATACTGAATGTTTACGCACTTTACTCAGACAGAGGACGTTATTGTGAACTTTCAATAGTCCGATATTGTGTTTTTTCATACTTCTCCTCAGTTTGCCAGTAAAATCCACTCTGTTTGAACTGTCGTATCAATGTGTCCGGAATGGACTAGCCCACGACATAGTCACGTCAGAGTTAGCTTTAGAAATGTAGAGGTACATGAGTGCTAATCACACTACCTTTGTGCGAGCGGATTAGTCGATTTTACACCGACTAATATTTGCTGTAGTTTCCACGTACCTGTAACTTGCAAGGCATTCTCAAGTTCACGTTTCAGTTAAATGAGCTGTCGCACTAGGTCACTTCATGCACACTGCGTTATTTGACCTGCAATTGGTTCACATCCCAGTCTTCGTTTCAACAATAAATTGCAATATCCCACACAAAGTTACTGCAGTAAATAACCCAACATATGCATTATTTTACGCAAGATGTCTATATTGCTTTTCTTTCGTAACTGAAACCGTTCAAACTACGAATGTTGGAGCAGCTTCAAAATGCTGCGATGGAACATCATCAACGCTTAATATTAGCTTTATACATGAAGCTAAACATTTCGTTGATTACCGTTCTCTCCTAACACTTAATGTTAAATACAGCACTTCCCAGTAAGAAATACCTTCCGAGAAGAACAACGGTATCTAATCTCACTGATTTGTTTTTGCTTCGGTTTGGGAATTTTCAGCTTCATGAAAGCTGATAAACATGAGTGCAATGTAGTGAGCAGCAGTGTCTTAGCTGTCGAAAGAGGCACCTCCGGAGTTTCATCATGATGGCTATCGGTACTTCAAAGCATTATAGAAACTGTATAACGCAGTGGCCACAGCCTCTACGTCGCTACGCACGCATTATCTGATGTTGAAGTGACACCTGCCGAGGTAAATGATGGTAACATTTACATGCATTTTGGATTGAAATACAAACAGAAAAACAACTCACTTTCGCACCATCTAGTATTTGCTGCCATACAACTGTAGAACTGCAAGTAACGTTGGTTATTACCTAATTGCTCTGATCTACACAAGCGCCACATAAAGATGATGATGAGTTTGATACAGGGCTAAGTTAAGGAGATCAATATAGGGGTGATTATGTTGTGTGAAATATCAGCCTGTTATGGTTTAAGGGAGCCTCTTGAGAACGGATCACACAATGTTCGCTAGTTTCTGTTCATCAGCGGATAGGCCACACGTTTATTTGAGTCACTTATTCCAGGTGCTCGATTTGTTAGGTAAAAGGTTTGGCATTCTGTGCACATTCGCAGTTGCAAAATATCACACTTAGGAAGCATCTGTCACAGGTGCCGAGGATTATTTGATGAGCGTTGATTTGCCATGGTTCGTGGAGCAAACTACTGTTGAATAACTCCTAGAATAAGTGTCTTAATGGAGTACAGGGAAAATTCTAGTCCATCGGAGAGAAGTGTCATGTGCGCTGTTGAACGCCGTTGTGTACTGTGGTGATCTGCCTTGAGGCTAGCAAGTAAACACGCTGGAGTTTGCTTAATATTACTGCAGTCTACTTCATGCCACAGAAAGTGTCTTCCGTATGGTTCCCAGAGGTATATTTATTCAACGTAAGTACCTTATTGGAAATATCTCGTATGTCGTAAAAGTGTTTCTCGGATGAGAATGTTCCTCTATTGAAGGCTTCATATTAGGAGGGAGGGCACACCGCACTCTGTTTTTAAATTTATTGAACGAGTTTTAATAACAGCATCCATTAGTGAAAAGCTTAAATGTACACTCAGCCATATTC
This sequence comes from Paragonimus skrjabini miyazakii, assembly GCA_014338405.1. NCBI lineage: Eukaryota > Metazoa > Platyhelminthes > Trematoda > Plagiorchiida > Troglotrematidae > Paragonimus > Paragonimus skrjabini miyazakii. Next base: position 16,349 of record JTDE01022206.1, read on the forward strand.
TGCATCCAAATTTGTTTCACACTAATCAATAGCTTCCGGAAACTGTTGGTTTCCATTTAATGATTTGTGTTGTGCTCTCAATTATGATGAAATGGTTGCGCAGAGTTAGTCTTTTCATGTGACAGTGTAATGGTTTTTACAACAAAATATATGCACTTCATATTTTGTGTTACTGAATCGTAAAAAAAGGATTGCTACGAGATGGACCTTTCCAAGACGGTTATCCATCGTCGCGTTGTCCTGTCAGACCGTTAGGAAAATCGGATATCTTTTAACCTTAGAAAGAGAACAAGAAAAAACTATGTGGACAAGGGTAGTTGGGCCCTCAATTTAGAGAAAAGTGGGTAGTTTGTGAAAAAACCGATATTTTCTAGGTAAATTTTAGGGAATTAGAATAATGAGAACTTTATGAAAAACTGTTCATCATCTGGATACTGGCTTGGGTATAATTTGTAGAGTTTTTCGTATGCAAACCTCCATCTAGCTGGCTCTTTTCAGAAGCGATTGTAACTTTTGAACTAAAGCCTAAAAACTGCGGTGATAAAACAATAAATCCAATGCAGATAAAGCAAGTCAATATATAAATAATTCAAGTTCTTCCGCCTTTACTTTGGTGATTAAATTATTTCGAATATAAAGCAATCCACCTAGATTGGTACTCGTCATTAATTAGGACAAGAGCAGGGTACAGAACATTTTTTGCGATCAGTCATTAAATAGGCCTATGTTGGTTTACCATCAGCCATATACAGCCTGTCCAGCAATCCCAATGACAATGGTGCTAAATGCATTGATTATCTGGCAGGCCTCATGCCATCAACGTTGGCATAAGTCACTAGAAAGAGTGAAGATACGTCGAAATGTTGGCATCAGTTACTGGGCATTTTCAATGCAGCATTTTCTTAACTAACGTGATCTTTTGTGAAGGAGGTACGAGTGATGCAGATTTTCACATTTTTGCATAATACGTTCTGGTTATACGGGGAAATATACTTTGTAAAAATACGAAAAACAAACTTACCCACAATACTGGCACTGAAATACATACAGAGGTGAGTCACGAAATACTCACACTACTGTCAATAAAGGCAAGCCTATTCGTACACAAGATTACAAGTAGTTGGATGTTAAATACCCGATTATACTATTAGTATCGCTACTGTGTTATACCGTACCGTACTATGCTGTTTCTCTTCACTGTATGTTGGTAACCTTGCTTGTATAAGACATTGTTAAAAAGTTGCAGAAATATGTTGACAATTTGTCACGGTGATTCGAAAAGGAATACCTGAAGCGGACTAAGTGAACTACAAGTTAAAGTTAAAGTTAAAGTTATGTGGAATCGACAACCAGTTGATCTTGTGGATTGATATTTCATTGCTACTCGTTAGCAGGATAGCACAACTCAGTGATAGAAACATTCTATTGTTTCCCTCGTTCTCGTCCTTGTATGCTGAGAGAAGCATGATTTCTCGTTTCCGAGACCTATGTGTAATCAGGATTTTAATCGACCAATCAGAAATAGGTTCTTGAGAGACAGTTCATTGGTCAACTTAGACATCTATTGATTATTGGTTTGGACAAGTAGATGTAGCAAGACCACACCCGCCACTTTTCCCGCAAACTCAAGAGAATATTAAAGACAATTTGTTGGAAAAGGGAAACTATTCTCAATTTGTTTATTTCGCTCCAGCGCCAAGCTGTTCACTTGCCTTAGCAGAGACACAAATTTTGTTTTGTTTATCACTTCGCAGATCAAATTCAATTCAATACACACTATCATCCAACTTTCCATCGTCGCCTACCTCCTCCTCTACGTCGTCCAACAATATAAAGCAAATCCAGTATCGTAATAAGGTCCATATCCCGCGGACAACTTTCGATTTTCGTACAGACTCCAACATCAATTGCTCTATAACTCAGACCAATCAGCAGGTTCCTACGTCCAGTGTATCTTCAACCAAGGACGGGCGATTAAATGACCCTCCTATTGCGGAGACCCTGATATCCGCATGTTTGAAAACTAAACCGAGAGGGATACCAGATATTGCACGTACTACCGGTGAGCAAAATTCATAGTTACATTCCAGGTTAGACTATTTTTCACGATATGGCTTTTTAATCTATGTTGCTAAATTCACCAGACGGTTGATTGTTGTAGACACCTTCAAGATAGTGGGCAAGCCATCAGCATATGTAAATTCATCAGCTCTGAATATCAGATCCCGTTTTTGTATGAAGTCAGCAAAAACTCAAAACACGCTTTGTAGTGGTTGTTGAAGCCTCCGGTTGACAGACAATGCTTTCAAACAATTTTAATTCGAACAAAAATGCAAAAATAAACTGAAAATAGAATTAGCTGCAGCCGAGTGAATGCTCACTAGTGATCTGTATGAAGAGTAGTGCAGCAGAACTTATGATAATTACAGGTTCATACGGTTGTACTGAAGTGAGGGCAAGTTTTATGCTGAACTGGTACTAAATTGTGTTCGAGGGCTAATAGCCGTAAGGAAGAAGTGACTGAGAACGAGGCATGGAGAAGTTAGAAAAGGTTGTTGACATAAAGTCGTGTCAATATCGAACACAACGAAGTAACATTTTAACCGATATGACCTGTGGAATTGGTTTAGGATGGTAGTCAGAGAATCGTAATTTAGGTGGCCTCTCAAATATGTATTCATCAATCAACCCAGCCGTGACCATAAAGGTCAAGAGCGTGTTCCAATATGGGAAGTTCTTAATTTCACAGTATTACACACATAGTATATCCCATAGACATATCCATAAATATATCCATAGATATCCCAGTGTCAGAAAACAACCCACTAAGCATTCAGCTAACCTCAGCGAAACAATGTTCGCCAGTGGACGAATCACTGTGTGGGGGTAAATTGTAAGTCAGAATTATATCGTTCCTCAGGTGTCCGTCATGTATCGAAGATTGATTTGGACAGGACAATTTTCAATTTCCTTGTCTCCTCTATTGTCATATGTTTGAAAATCATCAAGAAGTGCCAAATATTTTTAACACTAGGCGACCAACTTGTGTGTACCCTTCTCTTTGTAGACCGATTATAAAGCTGCATGTAGTAGGGCAATCTTCAGAATGAAAAGTCCCCTAAATAAGTTTGAGGAAATTTAGGGTTCATGTTTTCTTCGCAATCAGCCATTAATTAAGATGGCTTAGATAGTTCTATAGAATCTCCCAGTCTCCCGCGCATTACTGGCCAGATTTTTATGTCGTTGGTTTAGAGTAACGTGGGTTATTTTTGGTAATACACGGTAATGGGACAACGAATAGCATAAGCGATAGGGTACACTGGACGTATTCTGAAGGACGACCGTTGTAGAGAACAACTCAGTAAGATACCTATCCGCTTACATTGAAGTTGAGCCTATACCCGATTAGACAGTTCTGTGGACAGTTAAGCAAAAGATAGTGGAGATTACTACTAGACTGACTTTTTACTCTTTCTGTTTTCCCTGTTAAGATGGGGTCTATTGTGACAACTTCAAGCTTACATGACCAGACAAGTGTTATCGTGAGTTGGCATTAGAAAGATCACGATTTTTCCATATTTAAACCAACCAGCTGCTTCTCTTATAAGCCATAATGCTATTCGGCGCTACACATCCAAATAGTTTCTTGACATCTGTAAGGTTCCGTCGTCAATGTATAGCTTCCAGATATGGTAGGTAAAATGAATGCTTCGTAAATATTTTCACTACCAACGTGCATTCAATTTGAATACATCAATCGCTAGTGCTCTCTCCACTGGCAGGTTTGTGTCATCGGTAGATAGCCTCTGCTGTATTGACGATCGAATGCACGGACGTGATTGTAAGCCATTCCCGTCATTCATTTTTCTCACATTCACGCACGCTGGTGACCAGCTGTTCATTGGATTCGTGAAACTGGGAACGAACGTAGTTGACTTGCCATACTATGTGGCACTAACCGATCAGAGTGAAATAGCATTGGCGATCGTCATTTACCCTTACGTGTGACGGGCAGGTGCGTCAGGCTGTCGAGCCCCCAGGCTGGACAGCAGCAATAATGAGCATATATTATTGCCGCTTCCCCGCGAAGAACTCAAATTAGCTGCTTTCGGACTAACGGTTTCGGGGTAGCTGTTAGCGCCGATCTGACTGAGAGGACTCCAGATTTGAACAATGTTGTAGGATACAATTTTGGAAAAAGCAAAAAACCACAAACACTTCGATGATAACTATGACTGAAGGTAGACAACGTAACAGTATGGGCGTCCTGATGCTTGTTTGTGATTAACCTAACAAGCTAAAAACAGCGCTACTTAAGTTACTCAACCTGACATGGACATCGGCTGCGTTCATGCTCCTCACTGTACTACTGTCTTGCTTCAGACGACTTGATTTTTATATCATCTATTTTAGGCACCCGAGGTTCATCGCATCACAACGCAATATACAAACACACGTAATCATACCGGAAACCATCACGCTATAGTGAGCCTAGGTGAAAACGGATAGAAACGACAGAAACAAACAATGGATGCTTAGCATAAAGAAGTGCAAAATTCAACCACAGGAACGTCACCGTTCGCGGTTCCCCATTGTTTCCGACAATGCCACCAACCACACGTGATTATTAGCTTTTGGACCCCAACCAAGAAGCTTAAACTTTCCCAATGAGACATGACGCAATGATAAAGCCTTCATTCGTCGAAACCTCTTCATACACGGATCATCAAGTTACCGCTTCCTGTCTAAACTATGCAGTGTTGAATGCTCACCGTGTGTTTAGTGACGCAGCAGAACATCGCACTACTAGGTGAACATATTGAATTGCGAAGTACTCACACTGATCCTGTATCTTAGATGCTGGTTGGTTCTGACAACTCACCACTCAGATGGTTTTTGTCCAGTTTTCGCTCAAAAAACAGAACGCGCTTGTTGAGATAATCCAAGATTTAAAAAAAAACATTATGGTAATAGAGTTCACCGAAGCTTTCTTGCATAGCGCTTGAATTTCTCAGTAACTGACGTTGGAGAGTGAACTTTATTTTAGTGACGCCGATCTTTGGATCCCTGAGTTGGGAACCATCCTTCTCAAATAGACCTGTTAAATTGTGCTGATCAAATTGACGGCACCCCCATCATGTGTACCTAACATATACTTTGAACATAAAATATCTGACGGAAGGCTTGACTTATCAGGCGATCCTTTAATTCTATGGTTGTCCTGTTGTTCATGTAGCTAATTTGCACTGAATTATATAACTTTTCTGGAAAAGTGAACGAAGGCATTAGCATACAACCTGTGTGAAGCATTAAACCATTTAGTACAAACTAAAACTCCTTTCCCCTAAAAGAATTATTCTGACAGATTTCACCATTCGGTTCACGAACTAATAAAGAGATACCATGGCATTGTGGCTGGACAATCTGGGTGTACACTCTGTACCCCGTTGAGTGGCACCCAGAGTTGACTGTCGTATGAAGGCAGTTTAATAGTTCAGACGTTAACTGTCAGTTAGACGAGCTGAAAATATCTAGTCTGTAATTAGCCCAGTATGCTCCCACGACTGATATCATGTAATGCAAAACCAGAAAGATTCGTAGTCAGTAAATGTATATTCAGTGGTTTTATAGTCTCGCTAGAATACAGACATTTATGTACAGAACAGACAGCGTTGACTATTTTGGAGACGATCAATGTAGTTGATTTTTTGGAAGCCTTCTAGTTAAGTTGATAAAGTACGTGTCCCAACTGGGCACGCCGCTTCTCCCTCTAATTCGAATCCAGCCAAAATCTTGATTTTTTCCATGTGAGTCTCCTCCAAATAATCAAATCTGTCATATTACTTCTAGGTAATATTAGTTAATTTTATTAGCCTGACATTTCGTTTTAATGCTAACTTTGATTTTTAAAGCGTGCGTTACTCACGCAAGTAATCCAATATTTTGCACCGATACAAGTAGGGCACCGCTCACACATGGTCACAGGATTCATGTATACATATTTTCGATCGGCTTCTTTTGTGAAGAAGTGCTAGACGAAAGCACTGCTCTTGTTAGAACGCTTCTATAATGTACATTCATTTTCAGACCTAAAAGCTGGAACTTCACCCCATGTGAAGCGAGTGTACTGGCATTGCAGTTGTTGACTTAACGTGAACACGACATGAACGCGACAGATTGGATCCTCATGTAAGACTCAGGTTGCCTGAGGGTATCCTTAGTAATTGTTCGGTTGGCTTACATCCGATGACCAAACGCCCAGGACATCTAATACTGACGGAATGCGATGAGACAAGAACCCTCGTCTATGCCACTTCCTCTAAAAATAGACTGAAGAACAGTGTTTGATATTATAGTTTTCGTCTAATTCAGTCAGATTACATTCAAATTATTTTCGTCTACTTACCATGCATTCGAAACAAATTCAGGAGTAGTACACTCGAAAGTATTGATTTATTGGGCACGGCACACTAATCTCGATGACACACTGTTAAAAGTTGGTATGCCGGAAATGTGTACATCATGCGCTTCCAATTATATCAGACTTGTGTTCAAAGTGGCATACCCTGACTTCAGCACTAAGTCACTGTTGACAATAGCAATCCAATTCATTTAACCGTTGAAATCAATGAACCGAAGATATTCAAACGAGGTTGTTCCGTAATTTAGTTCAGATAGGGCAGTTCGTCAGCTATTTACTATTAATTTGTCAATATGCAATTGCTCCATGATACTTCATTGTCACTCATAATATTGCTCAGTCTGAATTGTATTTAAGACAGGGGCTTGCGACCACGGAAATCTATATTGACATGGTGTTTTGCACAACTTGTGTAAGTCGCTCGCGAAAGATTGGATTAAATTTTAATGCGTTTCATACTGACCTGACAGAGAATGTTTTCACTGATAAGCTTAGATGGTGGCAAAGGGTTACAGTTTTTAAGTCCTCACAGGGTTTATTTAAACAATCCGAATGATATTCAGCTACACTTTAAATGGAAGACATAGTGACAGATACATAGTACCATCCATACAAAGTCTAGCAATGTAATCAGGCAAACATTTCTCGTCGAACGTCAAGTAATATTTTAAGTGGTTTTAGCCGAACGCGTTTTTACATGGAAGAATAAACAACTACTCAGGCAGGATCAATTGATAAAGCGCTAGAAAAGTCTATTGTGAGGGCGAGGGTGCATCTGTTCACTTCCGAGTTACTTTAACGTATGCCACCAAATGAACAGCTTTGTTCTTGTACACAATTTCGCAGTCTTTCTTTCTACCATAAGTTAATTATTCCTTATTCTTTATGTATATTAAACCCAAGCACATATGTTGCTTTCATCAGACAGAAGAAATGCACACGAAACCTGACCAACAATACGCTTTAGTTTCAAGTTGATACCTAAAGAGCTAATGCGGCATATTTACGAAGAAGGAGCTGTGTACGAGTGGCTTGTCTTTAATGTGAAAAACTGGATCAAGCCACGACGACTTGTCATTTAGGTGCATATGTTAGAGCAAACGTGTTCACTGCACTTGGTTGTTTTCTATAAGCTGAACAGTGGATTATCTCGAAGGCCAGAATGTTTGGTGAATTTCCTTGTTAATCTGAGGATCAGCTTACGACGAGTTTTAACAGTTGTGACAAGTTTATAGTAAGGATTGTTTGAACCTTAAGCAAAGCTACGGGTGACGTCAGCGTTTACAATCGGAAATAACGTTCCCTGAATACGACCTTTCTCGTCAAATAAAGCCTATCACCTTCCATAAGATTGTCATATGACTCTGCGTGAAGTTTCCGGAGAAGTCGGTATCAGGGAAAATTGGCACCAACAATAGTAACAGGTAATAACCAAAATTCGTCTGACGACAGCTTAACGAGGACAGATCTTTGTGACTCCTACTCAAAAGGTGTTCAAGTCCTAATAAAACTTTCTGAAGATTTTTATGAAACGTGAATAAACCTAGTGTATAAATGATCCCGTATCTGACCACATCGTAATAGTAGAAATGAATATTTTAAAAGAAAAAATTATCATTGTACAAAAACTCGAGGAATTAAACAATGTTCAGAATGAATGTGAGCAAGTGATTGTTTACTGTGTGCTACCGTGTTAAGTGCCTTGACAACACGTTAATTTCGGAATTTGGTTAAATGTTCCCGGAATTATCCATCTACGGTAAACTTAAGACAAATGTATGAAAAAGTGGACAAAATGTATGCAAATTGCTAAAATAGCCACCGTCATCAGGCAGCGAGAATCAAGTCTAATCCTGGGGTAATAATACAGGATAGCGAATCAGGTATGATTAGGTATGTGGAACGTATCCGGTCTTAGTTTAACTAATTCGAGAGCTTAACGGGTCTGATTTGAATTTAGAACTCCCGTGTGAAGACCCAGAGGTTTGATCTGTGTTTCAAAACAGCAGAACTTTTAATCTTGTTCATTTAAGTAACATATATTCTCTTAGTCCAGTTACAAAGCCACTGTGATGCAAGCTCCATAGCTTCGTAGCTGGACTTGCTAACCACTTTGTGTAGTGAGTGAAATCCACGTATTTGTCAGGTTCGACACGACTCGGACATGATTCGGTTGACAACGATGCTAGAGTTCGCCGAGTGATGTGCTTAGGTGCATCTGGGTTGACAAACCGGTCCGCATTTTAATCATTCCAATCCTCTGTCGAAACTTGGCAGCCCTTCGGGTAGCTCATATGTAGTATACAGTTTATCAGAATAATCCCAGAGTGTGAGTGTCTGTATGCTCAACCATGCATGTATACATGTACACACAGGGAAACACTCACCGACGCCACGTGACTCAACTTTACTCTCAGTCCAATGGTTTGGAAATATGGAATTAGCAAAGATAAAACAGAACAATACAGAAAGGAAACACATGTTGCGGGGTGTCGACGTTTTGTTCAATCTAGTCAGCTGTTTACTTAAAGCAATCAAGTAAGACACTTGAATACAATACTAATGATGTACAAGTGAACAGACAAAATGCTACGCGTCAGAATGTCACCACTAGTCAAGAAAGGTGACAACAGAATAAATGCAAACAAACGCGAATAGCTCTAGTCAACGAACTGAATACTGTCGGTGTTGTGAAATTTACAGACAGATTCAATAGTGGTAACAGCAGCAACAACATACACCAACTGGTGATGACTTATGAAGTAGGATGGGACCAGTGGTTCTTTCAGGTCATCTACTATTCTGTGTTTATTGCAAATAATGTTGTCAACTTAGTTAGTTTGTGCATTCCGTTATGTTAGGTAAAAAAATATCACTTTCCTGCGGAAGTAAGGAACAACGCACTTGCTTCAGAGCCTTACTGAATAGACAAAGTGGTTCCAAGAGCCCTGTGTAAAACAGATTAGTCGTTCAACTTTAAGTCACTTACAGTTGTCGAGACCGGTTGTAGATAAACTCTGCAAGTTACTTTCAGGGTGAACATCACTAGACTAGGGTTTTCCTCGTCAATAGTGCATATCCTTGCCATGGTCGGGATTGGAATTCCGACCACACTTTCATGAGGCAATCATGTTTACCACTGCGCCACTGACCCCATATTATGCACGACCGCATAATTAAATCTGAACGCTCAACCACTTTCGTTTGTGAACATTGGTCAGTTATGTTATGATTACGGAAGATTGGGAGATGTGGCATTATTCCTCTGTGCAAAGGCTTATACGTGGCTAACTTTGATACAAATGGTTACTAACCATTTCTTAAGGGCATCTTTAATAATCGGCTGAAATGCTTTATAAAAGATCTCAACGATTGGATTGGTATCCGATAGACCTTACCCATATTTCAAGTTCATTCAGTACTCCCGCAGGAATTAGTAATTTGCAAGTTTCTAAGCCCGAATTCAGCTATTTGAATGAGGTTGTTGTTCAATGTTCTAGCTTCTGAATACACTGGTGTTTGAGTAAACCTAAGGTGTCTTGTCAGAAGATATGCATAATGGTGAAAAACGTTTTTAACTAGCATCGGTAGTTGAATGTTATCAGTCGAAGTCCACCTGCAATGAAACAGTGTTGCTCAACAGATCACTTGAAATCTTTGCCTTTAATTTATGCATTTTGAGCGCAGGGTCCTCTGTTGGAATTAACAGAACAGTTACTGTGTTTACATCTGTGGGATGACTTAGATAAGATAAAAAAGGACTGAAAGGGATTCAGCCATTAAAAACAAATGTCTATATTCAAACACTCAACGTCGATGTGGCTATACATTGCAAACAAACAACCGATATTCATGCAGGGGTAGAACTTCATCCGTGAGGCTTTCACCGCTCTGCATCATTGAATGCACTTAATCCAAGGACGCCTTAACCAAACAAGGACGACATTCACATCATTGAGCCTGATCAACCGTCATCTCATCTAAAGTGTCCAACCACCTACACTGTGGGTCGCGTCGGCTACAGCCTGAGAGACAAACCCGACCTATGCTCTGGTGAACGGATTCATTCCTCTACTCCAGATCATCATAGATCCACCTCACACTTTACACCAGTCGGTCGTAGTGTTGGCAAGGAATGCTTGATGTGGTCGACGACTGGCTGGTATCCTTAGTACATGGTCCCACTAGTTGGGTTTGTAAATACATGTAAATCAAACAAAAGAACCCTCTTGACACTCAATATCGAATACACGCTTCCTAGTCTCTTTCTTGCTTACCCGTTGAAGCCACCCGATACCAGGAGTCGGAAGATGTCGATGGTCGCATACCCTGAGAGGCCTTCATAGTTGGCTTACATACGTAACCCGTAATCTTCAAAGAGATGTCTCTATGTCGTAAGGAGCATTCTGGTTTAGAAAACATCACGTTGACCTTAAAGACACAAGATTCCACATCGTCCCTTGTGCCTCCAGTGCCACTGGAGAAATTTCCTACGTAGACAAGCCGGTCAGTAATCTCGATAACATGATTATCCAATATTAAATCTACCTAATCAGAACAGGTTTTGAAGGCATTTTGTTCTCTGAGGTCGCAAATCACATTCTTAAACATTCTTTAGAGACACCATGCCCAAACGCGGCAAGCGCTCTACCAGATGAGCTTTGTAGCTCAGTACAGTGGAAACGACCTTGAAGAGTAGAACAATAGGTGAGTCGCTATGAAAAGGGTAAGCATTCGCCGCGTTTCTTTGGTTGTACAGCTGAAGAATGAATGCATTCGTATCAGGCTTCTCATAGCAAGCATACAGAGAAGCATGTGTACAGAAAAAAAGCAAGAAAACATGGTTGCAATCATATTCTTAGGGGAGCCACATGGTCACAATGGTGTCAGTCTGACGTCAATAAGAACAACCTCATCGATCAAGCAATTAAATTTGTTATCGCTATCTCGTATTTAGTCTGTGAACTAAAGATGAAATTCTGTCTGTCTGTATGTTGAACGCCACTCAGCTTTGTCTTAGATACCAAGTTAACTTACTTCAAAAATCGGTAGCAGACTCAATTTGCACTTTTGTTGAACTTAATTAATAGTGTGTATCTTTCTCCGCAACTGCACCATTAACCTCACAATATGTATGGATGATTCGTCACTTATGGATCCGAACATATTGCATGAATGAGTTCCTATCCGAAATTCAAGTTTATGTTACGTTCTTCCAAGCTAGGTCTAGATACTGGAATCGGAATCAAACGAGTATCTTTCAACGTGTACCAAAATCAGATTACTTACTCACCAGTAAATATGAAGTCTCCGTAGCGATTTATTTCATTTCATTCACTCGTCCCAAGTGCGGTGTAGTTGACCATGTGTACCGTTTTTGGAAATGCTATGTGTGGCAGCACAAAACTCCACCTCGTTTTACTCCACTTTCGGGTCATACATCGATATTAATCGCCAGACAAAACATTCATACTTATTTCTCGGTTCTTTCGAATCTGGCATGTATACCGCCAAAACTTGATCATCTAGGTTCTGGTAATTGCATACTGAGTGCTTGATCTATGTTTTTTTATTTCCTTCATTTTCCTCTCCTTCTTTGCTGCTGGTTTTCTTTTGATTACACCATCCTGTGTTTAATGTTTTCACATAAGTAACTATGTAGTTTCACGCTCCATACATATTGCGTAACAGAAGACCGTTGAAACTTACGATTCAATATTTTCAATACGTACAACGAACTTTCACTGATGACTGATGTGTCCGGAGTACATTTAGGATTGATACATTGTTTAATCGACTTTAATCGCCACAATTCATGCACGGGTCACCGACTTTTCTAAGGCGGTTCTTGTTCTACTGTTTTCATTTATGTGCGTAATTTAATCTCCTCTGTATGAATACATGTAAAATGTCAAAAATATTAACGTTAATTTATGGATAACGTGGAAAACTGTTAACAAGTGCCAATAATCACTAGTCGAGACTACTACCCACGTTGCGACCGACCACATGAACACCCTTTCACATACGCATACAGTGAATTAGTCTTCACGTGGTCACATTCCGTGGTACGTACACGATCCAAGTTCGACAGTCAGCGTATGTCTGTTTCAGTGTTTTTTAGTTAGTAAGCCGGAGTAAAGAGTGGAATACGTATTTAATGTCAACGCTAAGATGGTATATTCGAGATTAACACATTTCTAAGACAGCACAGTTTCAAAAGCCCTTTCGAACTGACTGATCTAAAAGTCAAACACTTACAGAGAAAACAAGTCTCTTGGGGACAACGGACTGACAACAGATTTCTCCCAAAAATCTCTGAGTGACCTTGGTAACCTTCCCGTATTCTTGCATACACGGCGATGACGCATAACAAACACGAGGATGTCTCATAGGCAAGTACAAGAAGACAAAAATGGATTGGGTGCAAGTTGGTGGATTCAGCCCATTTGGATGGACGAATCGGAATGCACTTTGCTTCACCGTGAGGGAACACTATGTGCTAGGGACAAGTAGCCAAACCTTTGCGATGCAGTTCTCGCACATTTGTTAGTAGCAGTGCTCATTTGTTTTGTGTGGGATGATTCATAGTACGGACGCATGATGCAATGGCTATGCAAAATTAAACGAACTTTGGGTTCATTCTAGGTGATCGGACAGCTACATTCCTTATTAGAGTTTCCTGTTCAACCAGAGAAATAAGGAATGGAAATTTTTTGACTCTCAGTGTGTACGGAAGTTGATAGGCGGATCAGGTGTCCAATAAAAGCAAGTCTCCGTAAGTACCAGTACAGAGTATACGATACTTACAGCAGGTAGAGTGGCCTCAATCACATAGTTTTACGGGTGCGATCGACTTATATTCTGTCAGATCGGACTGAGAACACTAAGTCGAGTTACTACAGCCTGACCCACACACCTAATTAAGACGTCGAGAACAATGCCACACTCAACTGTTGACCAGTCGGGCTGATAAGTATACCTGTTTACTTTTCCGCTTCACTTTCAAGTATTTCCAGTTAATCATCATAAAATTTTATCTATATGCTAGCAACTGTGTGCAATACGCTGTTGATTCCAATTAGTTGTTGAGCCAAAATTCAACGCTCAGCGACAAACCTATTACCCTGATTGAAACAGTTAGTCTTTGTGGAACTCCGTAAATAGACACTATTCATCTTACGCCTAGCCTTCATCGGAAGCCGGTGCACGGGTCAAAATTTGCACGTTCTTCCATGCCCTCTCTCTCCTAATCCAACGTTTTACAGTCGGTTTTGTCCTCACTCTGACTAACTAGGCATAGCTACTCAGAGGAAAGTTGGCAGACTGAGAATGTTCCGGTGCATCCCCTTAGTGAATTGTTCAAAAGTTCACAAAAACAACATTACTGGATGTGTTATTTAGACTCTAACATTTCGGTTACCATGGACAAATATTGGCCAGACAAATTTTCAGTTAGATATTTACGTCAGTAACGAACCACTTCAGTCTTGCATACGTTCTCTGCACTCTTGACTATTTATTTGCCTGCAAGTCATAAAGCCCTGGCACCGTACTCCGGGTACTCATCTGCCAGTCAGTTTTCTTAAAAGCTGCAGTATGGAAAATTCGGTACGGATGGAATCTTGCAAGAGCAAGTACTCTCCGAGTTAGCCGTTCGCACCTGGCTAAGTGTTAGGCGGGCACACGAGTAGAAATGTGTACTTAAATGCACAACTAGTGTATCGTTTTACTCAAGGCCTTCCGTAGTTATGCTTTTCGGATTTAGTTAAACATATCGTCTACGCACGTAGCCTTCATGAAGGACATACCGACGGTGTTTGAACTCATCCCAATTAATTTGGAGGGTCAAGCCGTAAAAATTCAATGGAGCCGACTCCACTTTCCGGAGTTCAGTAGGCTCTGTTATTCATAAACTGTACAATGCTTACTAGCTTGTGAAATTAAATATCAGCCTAGAACGAACTGTGGGATAAGTACTGTATGGTCGCAGTGCTATTCAATAGACCGTACACCAGTGAGGCGCCGCGATCTGTTGAGTACACATACAATTTTTGTGTCAGCTGAGCCACAGACAAGCATTGGACCTGTCACCTCCATTTGGTAATAAGTTTATCATACTTGTCTGAACTCAGTGAGGAATCGTGATTAAGACAGGAAGATATCCCGACTTGGAGACCGTTTGTGCGCGTGCATCTGCCCGTCCACATTGGTTAGACAATCTCTAACTTTGTTGGTAGCAGTCTGATCACGAGATCTGACGTCACCCTGTACGTGCGTGCGTGTGTTTATAAGATGGCCTTCTGATTTGACATCTACTGCGTTCGCTGAGTTCATCCAGTATCATACTTCAGTGTGTATTTGCGCGTGTGGTTGAGCCTAATCCAACAGAAGAGAAATTGGCATCATCCCTGTGATTGACACCAATGTGTGTGTGTTTTGACCGCTAGGTCTTCCGCATACATCAGGCATAAGACCTGAGACCCTGTTGTAATCGACTTTGTGATCTTCAGTTAATACGGATGGGGCGATTACCGAAAGAACTGGTCGCAATATGTTAAATTACCATCATTTGCTAGCATCTATTGGTTATTTTAGACATTGCCCACCTAACTGCTAAGTTTCGCCTGCAAACTGCACGTAAACCTAATGAGAAACGCTTAAAAGCAATGCACATAGGATCAGCCGGTTGAGAGATTTGGCAATTGACAGACAAGACAAGTGCCATTACTACAGACATTTATTTCAATTCAATCAACTGGAACAGATCTGTCGTTGCTATTCATAAACCCTTGATGTATCAAGTCATAAACAGAGAGATGACCGTTTGTGCAGTGATCTCAATCCGTCCAAAACTGGTCAGTTACAGAGTATCTGATTTTTCATGAGCACACGTAATGTTCGTTTGGGCGCAGCCGAACTCATGTGTAGTTTGCACTGGTTGTATCTATGTTAGTCAGAATTTTACGTAATACGAAGGCTTCCTACCAACCAACCCTACTAAAACCATCAGTTTCAAACCTGGTGTCATCAGACAATGATAGCAGGATCGAGATACTAATAGGTAATTTTCCGTTAACAAATCGAAGCCCTTATCAGTCTGTAGGATCAGTTATTCAGTGGATAAGCTGCCTATGCGGGGATTGCAGTCTCGAATCTCACTGCGGTCATCTCCGCCTGATGAGTTCAATTGTCGTTCGATTACAAGCATCCGTTTGGCTATATGCATCCAATAACCTTGAACAAGATGTATTCCGGTGATAGAGTGTTTTGCTTAAGACACTGAGAGAAAGTAAGAAACTGTTTGATGGAAATTAGAATTTGTGATCATTGTGTGAGGTCACTGTCGCAGAGGTCAGCATGGTTACCTAATGAAAGCGTGGCCGGGGGTCTATATAGTCCAGGACCGTAACACTGCTGACGAGTTCCAACAGGAGCGAAACCCAAGTCTAGTATTTCTTTCCGAAAGATTCTATCTGAAAAGTCTATGGGACTTCGACAGTTATAGGTGATCTTCAATTCATACACAAAACAAAAGTTCTCCTACTACTCATCAGTGAACTTCATTTTGTTGATCAACAATCAAGCAATTTTTCTACAAAAACCTCACTTGTGTAGACGAAAACAAGAATTCTGGTGAGTGGTACGGAGTTTGATTGGTTTAAGTTAAAGTTCGTTGGTAGTAGACAGTAGCTGTCCCACTCTTGTAGAGTTTCCATGCAACCCCTTAAGAAGAAAAGCAGCTTACTCGAATTTTGCTATTGTTAGAGATCGTCAGTAGTAGATATCTTCACTACAACAGGGATTTGAACTCTAGTCAGGTTATCATGAGGTAGTCATGTTGACCACGATCCCATTATCATATACAGACACCCAGTCACATCCGTTTATAGGTAGTGTTCAGGTTGTTCGACCGTCTTGACAAGAGACAATAATTGTACTGTTAACCCTAATTGATGACCTCAGAACTGGGATTTCTCCTCAAGTTGAAATCACCAACAGGTAATAAACAAAATGTCGCTCAACAAGCCCACTTTCCTGAAGTGTGCAAAACTGTGCTCTCCCCAACAAATTTTACAGACTCATGTTTCCTGTCAAACGAAAGCTTTCATTAAACAGTGAATTCGAATCAGACAGTGCGTTGAAACAAAGCAGAGTCTGACTGATCATTAAGATGTCAACTAAAGCTTCATTGTTCTGGAAGCCTGTCATCAGCTAAATTAGGAGTTATTATTATCCCGAAGAAGAATAGATTTTTTGCAGTATCCTTTTAAACAAAGTAAACAACTGAAACTAATGGAACGGCTTTTAGCAAAATGTGTAGAAAATGGATTTTTAGCGGCTTCTCACTTTCTTGCTGTAATTACTCACCTAGTAGTAGCTCAGGTCTTCAAGGATAAACTATCTTGTCAGTTTATCCACACTTCTAATGTCAGATACATTAGACATAAAACGAGAAGAATGTCTAAAGGTACAATTTGACACTGACCTGCTTCTCGCAGCAAAGGTGTCAGTTTGGGGGTATTAAGTGATCAGTATTCACAAAGTGGACGTCAACTATTTTGAAATACGCACGATGTTCTGAATGAATACCAGAGGTCTCCAAAAGTGAAAACATCTACAATTATACCGATTACCGTGTACTGTCTAAAGTTGAAATCGTGAAACTAAGTGAAATTTATAAAATTTCTTTGTTCACCCCCTGTCGCAGCTAGTAGGGAGAAACCAGTATTTGCATGGTTCACAGTTTCAAGCAGACCAACAGAAATATGATAAAGCTATTCGGAATTTGGTACAAGTTGAGTTTTTGCACGACTTCCACAAGTGCTCTCAACATCGGCAATCATCTGTGGACTTCATTAAGTCTGAGATAGACTGCACAACTTTCACACAAATGGACTATTAGCTAAGACAATATCATCTTTCATCTCCTCAGTCGCCTCGTCAGCTACGATACTGGTCACTTTGTCTACGTGTTGTTCTCTCTCTTGTTTATTTGCACATATCTTTATGGAATGCTCGACACGTTATTTCGCCACATCTGTTCGGTAGCTTAGTATCTATCTTTCAAGTAGGTTCGATGAAGCTTAACTCTGGCTGGCCACTTAAAGTCACTCGCACAGGTCATCAGGTATGTGTACAGGACAGAAATGAACTAGACTTCCGATGTACCAAATTAGCCGATCAAAATCAAATCTTATTTGTTGATATGCCAGATACTCAAGATGTAGTAAGCGGATTGGGAACAAAATGCATTTGAGATCACCACTTCTGGAAGAAGTGCACTCTTATCACAGCTGTTATTTCACACTGGCCAATGATGTGTGCAAAAAAGCCGGAAAACAACCGGAAAATGAAGCGGGCACAAAGACCAATAAAGAGATCAATGTTTTAACTACTCACAAATTATTGGGGATTGGTATGAATGAAACTGACACAACTGAGCGCAACTTCCACAGTTATGTGGACATTTTACCTGAACTCTTTCTGAAAACTAAACCAATCATACTCGAGTTTAGTTACGGGTAGAGCTCGTCAATACTGAATATCTTCGCCATAACATCGATTTGAGCTCTAACCACGATTTTATGATACAACTCCATTGAAATCATGACCAAATTACCATAAACATTCAACCTCTTTCGTTTGTAAATAGTGCTCAGTTACCCGATTCTCTTGAGAAAATGAGAAACAAACTTTCCGCAAGATTCTACCAATAATAATCCCTACTAATAAAACAACCAGATTTCTGCGCTTCTTTTCAATAAGAGTTGAAGGAAAAGTGTATCCAGATGAGAAAGGTCGGAGTGACAATCTGTAGTTATCAATTTAATCAGGGGATACAAAGTCGAAAGTTTCCATTGAAAAAGTCTTATAAGCATGCCTGACTTAGGAGTCTGCAGTCAAATAAGCAAAGTGAAGATGAAAAAATAAACTTTTTTCGCTTGCACACTATGGCTTCTTAATTCAACTTGCTTTTTATCAACTCACGATGTGTGAGTTAGTTCTAACTCGTCATTTGTCCTGATTTTTTGAATGTTTGGTTAGAGTTTTTGCGCTGGCCTTCTTGATGGAAATTGTCAGTGCCGTTCATCCCAAAACATCTGGTCAAGCCTGTGTGAATAATTGATCGTCAATATTGACTAACATAGATCGAGTAGAATGAAGTGGATGAATGATCGATTACTCAAAATCGTTAAGTCTATGTTTACAACTGAACACATCACGAGCTAATAAGAGTTTGTGTTAAAACGCCAATTAGTCTGATTATTGAATGAACAACATAGCGAAATGCAATTTCTACTTAGTATTTCACTAGGAATAAAACTTAGTCAGATATGCATGGAAATATGTCATGATGAGGTAATTACCCTTCTGAGAATATACGAGAGTGTCAGCATACCCTGGCGAGAGTCATAATATATCCCGGTTGTTAACTAAAAAACGCTTCATTTTCCGTAAGAACTTGTCTAAGTTATTCATTGATGCAAAAAACCTCACAGATAGTTTTACGAAGTTGTTCATGGTATCATATTCAGGTGAAAATGTGAAATATTATTAACCAGCTTCATGACCGGTACTCAAACGTTTCCAACTACCATGCCGTTGATCGAGCTGACGGTTACCAGTCATACTTCTAGACAGTGTGGGCTCTGCAACATTCATAGTTCCGGTTGAACCGACTTGGCTGAGCCTTTGTTTTTACACACTGTTGGGAATGTTGTGGTCATCTTTGGGTATGCAGTAACTAAATCTACTAGATATCTGGCGTAGCGCAACATTAAGTAGCAAGTATCATATGATCGAGCGTATGACTGAACAGCCAATTTCACTTGACGTTATATGAAGTTTTATCTATGTAGAAAAGTGATTGGTATCACCTACTAGTTTGTGTTCAGTTGATGATATTTCTTAAATTAATTTCACCTCCCTAGATTACACGGACTGTGAACATTAGGAAGCTAACTTTGTAAACCAAAGTATTAAGATCGTTTATAGCAAGAATACGGTAATGTTTAGGAACTTGTTACTTATCCTAAATCAGTACTACATAATGAATCCAAAACTGTATACGCAAAATCTTTAATACCATTGGATTAACTGTGACAAGAAAAGAAGTGCCACGTCAGAAAAAGGTGTAACTCCCGTCTATAACTACGTCTATTAAACGCACGAAATGCAAATGTCCGTTTGGTTCAACCCTAGCGGTTGACGGACCATTTGTGTTGAGGAGCAGTGAGATTCAAGTTGGTAAAGTGAATTAACTACAAATGCCTACAGTTCCTATTGCCAGGTTGATCTCACGCGAACCATGGGATTCATCTTATTTCGGCATTTTACAATCGGACACTCTGTCTTAACCTTTCAAAATATTACAACCGTTTAAATTCGAAAGAGTCCGGCGTTTGTTATAGTCCATCAACACCACCTGTTACGAACAACGCATTTTACGCCCAGCTGCATTCTTATGATTAGACAGGTGAATCTTACTAGGGATGTTTATTTTTCAGCTAGACCTCTATCAAGTTTTTGCTCACTTTTGGAATTCAATTCAGTGTGGCACATTTGGGCACCTTGAATTAGTTATGCTACATAAATTTGAAGGGCAACGGGTTACTTATGTCTTCCAGAGGCCAATTTTGTTCAATTCTTTTATTTACGTAAACCAACCAATCAGTTAGACGAATTAATGCAAGTAGTGAAAATGTTGCACTCTGTCTAGAAAGCAATTCAGTATGTATTGATCTAAGATGTCTAGGTTAACGCTAAATCAGCTTCAACACTGTGTTAGACTGCCATTTCTTTGATATCTGGTTACTCCGTTGGGTAAAATGCAAGCTCTTAAATTGGAATCACGATGACCCTCAGAGATATTTTAACTTTTTCCCTGCAGATATGCAGCCTGTGTTGAAACGATTTTCTGTTATACTGAAAAACAAAGACCAGTAAATCATATTTATGCAGTTGTTGAAAATGAGGATGAATCAAATCTACTTAAACATATAATTAACGACAGAATATCGACAGTTGAAAATCTTTGATTATTTGCTTATTGGGTTGAACAACGTAAGAAGTTGCTGTCTTGTTAGGCGTCTACGATTTTTTACGTTAAAAAGATGTTTCGTACGTTAATTCTACACTAGTTGGTCACACGTGGTTTCAATTTAAGAAGTAGTTTTAATTGATGAGGTTGCAGCAATCTGGGTAGTATTTCAGTTTCGAGTTAGTTGTACCTTTTATCTCAAACTGAAAAGGGACCGCAGAACAGTACGGATGTTAAGAAGATCCCGTATGCTTTATAATTCTACAAGGTATGTATGAGGTACATACATATTATGTATTTAATGATCCTAGTCCAAGGGGAGCATGTGACTAGTTGTGTGGTTGTTGCCATTTTCTTGAGAGATTGGCGATTTTTTGGACCGTTTATATTCCGAGTGCGATTCGTCAAAGAGATTAGGGTACAAAAATGTTCACATATCGAATTGTTCCAGCAATCGTTTTCATGGCAAACCTGATAGTTTTGTTAAATTTCGGTGTGGTCTGCATTAACGGTCGTATTATTGGGTTCACCGTCGTGTTTATTCTCATTTTACTGGTGTGTTGTTGACCGATCTGTTGCTGAGCCCCAGCACAGTGTCAATCCTCTTATCAACTGCACCAGTTTAATGTGAGCGACAGTCGCGCACCCAAAATTATTCAGCATTTTTCTCCTCACCAATTCTGTGCTTTCGGACATAGTTACTAAACCTAAGTATAGCAACGTCAAACAGAAATGTTTTGGTGAACAGAACTGTTTTCGTTAAAATCTCATCTTAGGCTGATGCAATCGTATATCACAGTAAGTAAGAATAGGGGAAGATACGGTTAAAGAACGAGAGCGAGGCCACCCGATGAGACACAAACAAGACATCGTTGTGGTTATGCTCATAAACGAGGTAGGTTATAGAAATTCAGTGTAATAAATCGCACTTGAGGCGTGCATTAGTTTCTTTTGTAGGACAATGTTGTTCAAAGATTGCTTCAAGTCAACTAAAACATCAATTGGCTTTTCCTAAAGTTAGAGATGAAGATGTCAATATATGTAGTAAATTCGCGAAGTATTCGTTCACCTCTTTTCGTTCACAAAATGTTCGTATTAAGCTGCAGAAATATAAAGCTTTTCATATGCAAATAAATAAAAGTATTTGCAAATGTCCTGGAATGCACGCTCTACAAGTAAACACAGAAACTCTTCAGTCTGATTAACAGCCGTCTCGTCAGTGGAACTTTCTCTGCTAAGATAAACGGTTGATCAATTTATGAGCTCTCATCCTGGTCATCTGGTCAGGTTGGATGCATATAAACTAAACGGAGTAACGAGTCTTATTACTTGCTATCGTCTTTACGTTAATTCGAAGAACTACAGTCTTACCGACACAGTTAACGTTACGAGCATACAAGCACAAACTGGGGCAATATAAGTGGTTAGCAGGAAATAGGCTGACAAATCCTTAGTTTGAACAAAACAGTTAGAACACGAAAACTGGTAGATGCAAGTATGTCATAGTGACACGTCCGTACCAAATTTACAACAAACGACTAGAGGGATGGATAACCAATAAGCGAGTTAGGACAGGTCATTAAGTCCAGGAAAGGGTCAAATTCACGAACAGTTGTTTCTGAACACGTTACTTTATCAGTAATCCTTAACTGTGAAAGCAACTGAATATTTCGTCCTATGGGTGTTTCTATTTCGGAAACATGATCTACTCTTTCTATTCGCTGAAATCTTATTTCGTCATCCAATATTGACATCTTCTGTACATACACATCTTTATCCTGCCCTTGTCCGGCTTAAACAGAACTACGTTTCACGATTGCAAGTGTTTCCTCGTGATAAATCACGATAAATCTCTTAAGCCGTGTAGATCGTCAAAACCCCAACTTTATGGCCCACCGAAAAAGCACAAGCGTAGAATGCCGCTTAGGCCAATTTTGCCAGCGACAAACTCTCTTTACCATAAATTGGCGTGCTGACTATTTGTTGCTCTAATCCCATCAAGACAAAAATTTCAGACACACTCCATTTATAATTCTTTTGAACTGGTTAGTGAGTTAGACAAAATCAATCTTGTTAACGAAGTGATTTGCTCTGTACACGTTCAGTCACTGCTCACAAATGTTCCGCTACACGAAACGATCAAATATATTTGTGAGCTC
>JTDE01022206.1:39072-51429 GCA_014338405.1 Paragonimus skrjabini miyazakii
CTGTCAGTCTGTTATGCTTATGTAAACGTCAACGCAACGTGAGAGGCAGAATAGCTAGACAAACTGCGTTCGCGGTTGTGTAGAACTGGTCCTTTGGTGGTTTGAACCAAGCGTAATTGGGCAGTCGCCTACGTGCGGGATAGGGCAGACTTCAATTTGTGTTTTGTGTCGTTTGCCACATGGATCACCTATGAATTCCTGAAGTAGAAATGTTTCTTTTAAGCTGTTTGAACTGGCTCATTGCACCTGTTCATCATGCCGTGACTGTGTATGAACTCATCAAGATGTCTACGCGCCAGCAACGCGACGCGAGATGATGAACGTTGAGCGTCGATAGATCAGCTAATGCGCGGAGCTAAAATATTTTACCAGCGCAAAAATCCGCACGAATGAAGAACACTGAGATGATGCTCGGTAACTCCCGTTTATTCGTGTTGACAATTCAATTCAAAAACTGATGGTGATGGTTTCAAATAAGTGTACAGATGAAGGTAGCAAAACGGTATATACGAAAATGTACAAAAATGACTTATGAAATATAACTGGATTGTAGACACTACACCAGCAACGTTTTTAGCATTTCCTGTTCCGAATACAGCTTATCAGGGATGTAAATACTCCTGGCGCTATGAAACAGGGTTTTGACCAAACCCACTTTTTATGCTATCTGGACAAAGCTGGAGGACTGAAGATATCGTCCGCCCCATGTTGCTTTGCGATGGACCGACAGTTGTAATGTCCCAACCTTACACCTATTGATGAGTACACTTACGAAAAACAACTTACCGTTTGATTCAGTTTCGTGATAATAGAGTTAGGAAGGTTGAAAAACAAATCAGAATGGCTCACGAAATGTGTTCGAGAGTTACAGTATCCAAGTATCTGTTTCTGACTTCTTTATTCAAATTAATACATTGTTCAACTGACCAGGGCAGAAAGACTGATAGATGTTGGAGGGCAGCTTGATCCAGCGCCGTGTGCCACAACAAACGACCCGAAAGTAGTGATAAACCTCTTTCTCTCTCAGAAAGTTCATGTAATTCACTCTTTCAAATGAATCATGATTGACATGAAAATGATTGAGGTAATTCACACCCAGTACTCAAAAGGTTGACAGTGGTGGGATTCGAACCCACGCCCTTTCGGACTGGTGCCTAAAACCAGCGCCTTAGACCACTCGGCCACACTGCCACGGCGTGCGCCGCAAAAATGCAAGACCAAGTGTAGTCACAATATCGACAAGGCAAATGTAGAAAATCAATTGTAATGTTGTTGATAAACAATAGGATAAAATACAGTACAAAGCAATACACTATAAAACAGTACAGTACATTGTCACTTACACGCTCGACAGTGGCGTTGATATATCCTAGCATGAACGGTGTGTGAAATCCTGTTTGGGCAGTCAGCCCCTTGGATCACCTAAAGGATTTCATATGACGTACTAGGTTGGATGAGTATCTGAGTCCAAACGTGAAAGTTATGAGCTCCAAGCATGGTTTCGTGGGTCAGCTGGAGGACCATTTGCGACGGTTCTGCCTGGTGTTCGCGTTCAGCCAGAGCCCAAAGCTTCCCCCAATTTGGTTTTTCTAAACCCCACCAGCATATCGACAGAAAACCATCACACTTTTTCTGTCTTTGATTGTAAACAATTCTGGTGAGTAGAAAATAGTGGTATTCACAGAGTGCTCCACTAAATACCCGAATCATGAGGCAGATCATCAGTTATTTTCTTTGGCAACTATGATAACTGTCAGACCACAGACAAGAACGAAATGAAGTCTAAGTCATCCTTTATCACATCTCATTCTTAAGAAGCCAAAACGTTCAAAACCACCGATTTCACTATATATGCATTTGTGCTTAATGATCTCGTTTCATGCAATTCAAAAACCATTTTTTCTTCCAAGCAGATTCGAAACGCGTGGTGATCAAAGAGCCAAATCAGTACCGCATTCGCGGTACAGCCCGCCTCAACGGTACGACAAAGTGTCACGTGCCCTCCTTGGCTGAATCCACGGTAAGTGACGGGGAACTAGAACACGTCACGATTCAAACACAACCAGCGAGACTTATCTATTCACCCACTGGCCCACACAAAGCACTCACACATTCAGAAATGCAATCCGGTATTCCCGCTCCCAAATCTTCAACGCCATATCACGCTCCACTGGATGTGGTTGAGGAGCGTCGTTTCTCCAGTCAGAGTATTAATGACACGACTCGTGCCCGGTTGAGAACCAAACGAGGGGATAGTCAACCTTTAGATGCTGAACTATTCACCCGCCCTAATCAGCAGCAGACTTCCGTTACTCCCATGGTCAATACATGTCCAAACTCACCTGTCTATTGGGCTCGAGCTGGAACTAGAATCCTTCCAACTATTCCAGTGAGTCAAACTTCGGCTAGTCAACATCTCGCCGCTTCTGAATCATCCCATCAGTCGATGTCGTACAATGATCAGGCGAGAGTGGCCCCTACTATGTGGAATACACATGTGGCAGCACAGATAACACATGGGCAGAACGTGCTGCTCAAATTTCCGGTGGGAAATAGCATTCCTTTTGAACAAACGGTTAATACGAATTATGTAAGTGATTTTATGCACCCGATATATTTTGTGTAACACTTGCGTTTTTAAACCGTTCCGGACTCCGGGACCGATTAATATTATCTCGCATACCGCAGGTGATCGATACGGCGAACCGAAGGCCGAGTTTCAATTTCAGGCGACTATCGAAATTCACTACAAAGTCTATTTATACTGCTGCATTATTTGTAATCTCATCTGTAGTCTCTCATAGCTGCATTCCTGTTCGGCCGCAATCAACAATAAACCAGACAGACATCAACAGCGGTAGAGAGAACACGTGACCCAGTAAAGGTACGCAATGTATTATGACACAAGCGGTAGTGTCATTCTTACGTGTGCGGATGACTAGGCCGTTGGTAGGTGAGGTCACGACCAATCAGAACGCAGCTTGAGTCTTGGCACGAGATTGGGACACACAGGCGGTCAGGATGCGCATACAACAACCATGCTACAAATCAGCTTTAGACCAGCTAGAGAGTAAAACAGCCGTTCGACGTAGGCGGGGCCAATTCATCTAGCGTGAGAAGTATACTAGGCTTGATATTTTCATTTCCGGTATCATCAGCACTGTGTTCTAGCACTCAATTTGGTCCCCCATACTCGCGTAGAGATACAGTAGTTGTTTCTCGGGTCTAACTCGTGTCATCCAGGTAAATTTCTAACTTAGGTTGTAGTCACTAATCCTGTCAGACACTGCACCTAAATCAGGGGGTTGAATAGTTGAATCCTTGTGTCGATGACACCGTGAGATAACTGTACCAATCCCCATAGATGTGCACACCGTTCGACCCGGGTTTGCTAGTTAGGAAGCGCTCGTTTCTGCCTCTCAATTTCCAGCAATACTTTTATTCAAAAAGTCCAGAAAATGTTGTTGTCTTTTTCAGAACAGTTTTACATCCAATCACCTCTCATAACCTTGTTAAATGAACACTTTTCTAATCGTTTCAAGTTTTACATGATCAAATAGCCAGTCAATTTCCACACTCGTTACTAATCCACTTGCTATCCACAGAGCGACAGGTTCCCTTTACCTCACGTGGACTAACTGCCTGTTCAACTACATTGACATTTACCGGAAACAGAATGAGTTCCACTCAAATGACAGTTCATCAGCATTGTGCAATCACCAGTATCTACCGTTAGAGCGCCCCACCACGTGACCGTCCCAAGGACGCCTACGTCGTGAGAGCGAGGGAAAAGATAACTCGACTCAGTCCGAACCAGCAGAACTGTTCAAAATCGGTTGAGACTTTTTTATACCGCTATACACATGTGTGGTCCTAACTGTTTCTCATGATGGGGGGATGTGTGTTCATGACGTGCCCTATAAATAACTTGTACTTGTCGTCCTACCCCGCACACGTTTGGTAGCGGAACAAAGCTTCTTATTTTGAACGCGTCTTTTGGCTTGCCCAGGGAGTGATTACGGGAACAGTCGCGGTACTATTCGGGACCGAGATTTTCGTGTGAATTATTACCGGGACGAGAATCCGATTTTATCGAGCGTACCACTATACCGAGATCGAACCATTGTACCGTTTAGGAGGGTTTACAACATCTACACCCTACGGAAAATATCAATCGCTGTCTACCTCCTGCGAGTCCCGGTATCCTGACATTCGATGCACACTGAAACTTTCTACAACTGTCTGTTTGGTCACTTCAGGTCCAATGCTATTTTAAACAAAGATAAACAGTGGATCTGGTCACTCAATTTAGTAATGGTTATATTAAGCCTGTTTAGCACTCGTGTTCACCAGTGCGATGCAATTACTGTCAAGCCAGAGGAAAGTTAACGCGGGGAATGTCACGGTTCAGTGGGGCGCTTCTGACTAGTTGCCACAGGCGATCTACTGGACACTGGATGATCAATTGTCACCACCATCTGTCTATCAAGATGGGAGGTTTTACAACTGGGATAAACGCGTACGAACAACCGCGGATTGGGAGATACATTACTGCCCTGATCACGATACCACAATGGGATGTGTGTGATGCATGGATTGCCGGTGTTTGGGCGCACCACACTAGCTATCAGTCAGTACAGGGTAGGATCAGTCTACTGATCAGGATGAGAGAACAATCAGGGAAGACGCGCGTACATCCTCGCGCGCACCAAATGGGAACAGTTTGTAAAACAGAGGATGTGTGGGCTATAAATAAATAACTACGACCTAATACTGACTACTTATACTAAAAGAAGGGTGCACAGTTGAGGATTGATGTATATAGTTAGGATAGGCAGAGCCGTGGGAATTACTGGAAATAGACAAACAAGGGAGACTCACGAGCAAAATCAACTAATTCCGGGTTGATAAAAGTACAGATAAGAATATCCAGATGTACCTGGCGCATCCGTAATGTTGATGAAGCGGAATCACAATGATGCGATGTGGGGCTGTACGGTTATGGTGCTGTTCATGCCCTCGCATCCCCGAATTGGCGCGCTGCCGTAGCGGCGCTGGAAGTTGTGTTGATTTACGTGTCCGCGAGCCTTTGTCACGTGTATGTCTGGGCATCACAAGTTTACTAACGGGTCTGCAGATGGCGCATCGAATGCGTGCCTGTGTCGTGTGTGCGGTCGTGATTACCACCGTGCAGACAAAACTGGGCTAGTTGTCCGTCGGGCCGGACCGGGATTGTCGGATCACGTGCTAACCTACCAAGCCCCTGATGTCGATCTGTGACCTTGGCTGTTGGCAGGACAATGCGCGTGTGATTTGAAACATTTCAGGCGCTATGTCTGCTGACCAGACACTGGATGTAGTGTTGGAATGTGTGTGAACGTACGGGCTGTTGAGCAGTAGTTTGTAGTTCCGTCTCGCGAAATATGGGGCAGATAACCTAAATATGCGGATTTCGTGAAGTTAGGATTCTCAAACTGAAATCACTGATGATGGAAGACGCACTAAGAAGGGCGCTGTTTTACTACATGATTTGTCCTCAGCTTCATTGGTTGATTCGGATGGAGCGTGAACTGATTTGTTTGGTACAATAACCTTATTCGTCGCGGGGCGAATGAATGGCTAAGACTGAGCTAACCGGTTTAGCACACGGCAGTAGCCCGTTACACTAATCGTCATCAGCATTTTGCTCCACAAAACTGCGACCCGTGTACGTCTGTTAATATCTTTTATTCATCCGGCACAGGACACATGCATGAACTGCAGCGGCAACCCACGGGTGTGGTCCATTACAGGAGGCTCTATGACCAGAGTACACCTATCACCATCATTGGCTGATACCTAATTTCATCAAGCTGGTGAACACTAAAGGGTTTTGCGAACAATTTATCACAACTAGCCTCTATTCCTTTTGCAGTCACACTTAAACGAGTTCAAAAGCTTTTTAGTCATTTTTTTTTAAAATGAGGGATCACTACGTTTGAGGTTTCTTCTTGTTAGATCTCGTCATTAGTGCATATCCCTGACACGATCGGGATTAGAACTCACTCGCAACTGTGCTGCCCACTGTGTCACTGTGACCTCACGTCATCCGTGACTGAACTATATGTAAAAGTTCAGCCACATACTGTTGTGAGGACTTTTCAGATTGCCATATAGCTTCGGGGGGCTGAGGAGACAGCAGTTTTCCTGTTAACTCAATTCTCATCGGGTTGAAATCACAAAACCCAATACACGTGCTGAGGACTGTTTTGATTACTGATAAATAGTAGATTCGCCTGATGTAATTGGAGTTTATATGCTGGCTAGTTAATTACAATACGTTGTAAATAGTATAGGTAAAACCAAACATCTAAATAATATCAGAAGGATGTGTAATCAAAGTGTAATGTAAATAACTGACAAATATAACAGGTGCACTTACAGCAAGGGTTCGGACAAAATACACAGATGTAATCCGGGAGTGAGTCAGTGGAGTGTTTGGTGGAAACCCATAGATGTCAACGTACGAATCTACAGGATGAAAACACTGTGTAGTCCACGGAGCACTGTAGCTGTGGTGTTGACAAACTGTGAGTTGTTCGAAGTCACTGCAGGTGCATGCGCGTGAGGGTCGCACAGCGGTGAATGTGTGGGCGTAACATCCCGGTCACATGCCACAGTAAGTCGGTCCAGACATATGACCTTGACCACACAACAGTGTGCTGCTACAGGAGCACTAACCACAGGTGATCGTGGCTTTTTCATGCCCATGGACTGTTCAACCAGTCGCTTTGGAAAAGAAGTACTAGGACTTCTCATCAAGGTAAAATTACAAGAAATATCGAATTTGCTAGGCAGTATTTCGATAACTAACAGCTTGTAATGAATGAGGCAAAATTCACAGTGGGGACGTACATTGTGCAACCTTTAAAATGGTTGCCTTGCCCTCTTAAAGAGCCGACCTTAAGTCTGAAGAATATCCTTGTCAAATGCTATGAGAATTAAGTCGACCTTTTGGGTGTTGTGGTACTTCGTCAACGAGATTTTTGTAAACCACAGTTGGTTCAATGGAATTTCATCGCTACAAAAGTGAGGAATATTGAAAATCGTTTTACTTGGAAGGACTTTGTTGTGTTTTGTTCAACCTTGTTGATCATATTCAAAGGGTGAATCGTCTTTACTGATATCTAGAGAGAAAATTAGCATCTGTCGTGCCTTTTTAACTGTTTGCTTCCTCATAAACTTAACATCACCCGTATTTGATCGCAGCCTTCACATACAGATAATCCGCTTTGGTTGGCCTATTTGAGCTGAGGCATTGGACGTGAATGTCGCACATATTAAAGTTCATCTGTGGTTAATATCCTCGTCGGATGGAAGTTTACATTTGGGAACTCTGGCTTTGTGTATATGGAGAGCGCGGTGTTAAAGTGTCCGAGCATATTAATAGTCACGTTTTTCAACTGTAATTTAAGCAACGCATGTGAAATAATGAGGTAACTTTGGTCTTAACTGGGGTTCAAAATGTCCGCCTTCATTTTGCGTACATTAAACCGTGCAGTATTTCCAACGAAAAATGTTGGATGAACAAACCTGATCACCAGACTTGAGTGTTTCAATATGAGCGGAACAAAGATGGACACCCTAGATATCTGTTAGAATAAAATCCTTCTCATCGCTTCATATACGAAGTTTTCATTAACCAGATAAACGCAGGGGACAAACTGTCGGGTAATTTTGCAACCCTAAGTCACGCTTACTAGACTGAGATGCTCCTGAGGGTTTACACAACCGGTGTTTGCTCACATAAACAATGCTCATTAACACGGTAGACGAAGAAACGATGTCTCTGTCTTGTGACCCATTCTCTCGGACATTTGAAAGAACTCCCTACATATTGTCCGATCAGCTGCCTTTTGACATGTTCGCTCTCACAGTCTAGTAGTGAGATTAATTTTGTCGTAAACATTTGTCCTGTTTTCAATTTGTTTTCGTTATGATAGCAATGTTTTGTTGATTTTTTGATGAAGCTGTTCATAGACGCTTGATTAGGTAGTTGTTGGTGACACGCAAATTTGACCGAACCGGCAATGGTGTTGTCGATTGTTAATCAATTCCCCGAAGCGAGCTAAGTGAATAAAACCCATTTGGCGGTCTAAAGATTATTACAAGTTTGCGCGACTTGACGTACATTCTGGGAGGATAAGGACTCACCTACTCATGATTGAAACCAATTGAACCATTTTCACTACCACTGTGGTTCCCCCAGCTTACCCGGCTTGATGGCATTATCTGAGATATACTGGATTATCAAATTACTGGCTAAAGTTCTGTAAACTGACCCGTAATGAACTGGATTAAACTACCTCTTAAGTGATTCACAAATATCGGATAGATGTTAACGGCTATCATAATCTTCACCTACGGACAAAACTTCTCAATGTGTTGCTGATTGTTCCGCCGGCAACCCCACTCCTATACGAAGGACATAAAAAGTGATCTTACTACCCCTTGTCTGGAAGATCGCATGCTTTATTTTTAATTGTACACTTTTCAATTCAAATTTTAAATGAGTGTTTCACTAGAGCACTGTAATTTAGCTTGCAGTGAACCCAGAGTGCAAGTGGTTTGTGCTCTATTTAACAACCAGTATATCAAAGGTCTCTTAAGCTGCTAGGTGTCAAAGCTATGGAGATGCGTGTGCTGGTCAGTTCTACTTTACACCTACTGCAGTGACTTTTCGGTGAATCAGTCCATCCAACTCTGTAAGACAATTCTGACCTGTGTGTGGTGTGTTGGTTTTCATATATGAATCGCACCTATTTTACATAACTATACGGAAGTCCCTAAAAAACTTTGCAAACTTGACATCTGCTCGAATAACCTTCGGTAAGTGAGTGATCATTTAGCTGCGTACTAACAATTAGAAATTTATGTCACTTGATCGTCTTCAATTGTTATCTCACAGGTGGGTCCCTTCGGTGGAACGCCGTACACACCCGTTCCAATGGTATTAGATCAAATGGGTCACCTTACCGGCCCTCAACTATTGTGCCTCAATCCAAACTCACAGCACGTACCCCTGAAACATGCTGTTTCACCTGCGTCAAATCCCGTCTGCGAAAGTCCACGATATGTACCAATGCCACAACTAATTATGGTTACCACACCGATGGGTCCCCCCATGACCCACCACACCTTGGTTCCTTCGTCCAACCACGGTCCATCGACAACATTCACCGGTCCAATGCCCACACAGACTCCGTTTGTGCCTCCGATAGCCTACAGTCCATCTTCACAACCCGTTCCACCTACAAGAGGACAGTCACTTTACGCAGGTCAACAGTATATTAACACCCCCATGCTACCCTATAAGTCCCGACAAGCTGAGACCACAGACGGTAGCCGGTGTTCCAAACGAATTGCGAGCCGACCCTCAAAAACTACAGCAGAGCCTACAGGCCAGCAGCATGGTGCACCTACTTATAAGCCAGCCACTTCAGTCGGACTTGCCGAATTCAAACATGTTCAGGATGTCGGATGTGCAGTTAAAGGTAATATGATTTTAAAAAATCAACAAAATACTTTGAAAAGACGTGGGAGAATGTCAGTTTACTGTTTACATTTGAGTTAAACTTTTAATGGGTGGTGACATTCACACAACTGCTCTCGCAGTTGAAGTTAAAAAGCGATAATACAATGTTACTAAATAATTTTTCTCAAGAATACCCGCAGTACAGCCGATCAGAAGAGTTGCAGGGATCGTGTGCACATAACGGAAGCAATATTACTGCTGTTTTACTTTGGTAGACACAAAAATAGTTTAAAAAAATATTTCGTTTACTTTTCCCTGCTACATGAACGACGGAGGTCGTTTTTGTAATATCGGCAATCAGCATTCAGTTGTAGAATGGGAGTTGCACATATTCGGAAAATAAAATTTAAGAAGTGTGAGGTGCTTGATATTATTATTACTACTACTAATAGTAATGCTATTAACTACTAAAGAGTAGTTGGTTGATAATAACCAAAGACTGTTCATGTTTTATCATAATGTCCATATTAATAGTGTCTGTTTTAAAATTGAGTTACTAGACTCGACTTCCACTTTTGTCAAAGCTCTTCAGTAATGTACATCAATGTCACTATCTAAAATTGAAATTATTGCTTTGGCTTCGTGAGATTGTGTGACTGCTTCACTCTGTTCTACATTATTTGATTTTTAAGGTCAGCAGTCCTACTCTCTACTTTTTGTTTGTTTACTCATAAGGGCTAGAAAAGTTATCCGTTATTTTGATGATCCACATCGCTAAACCCAAATACAGGTTAGCCTACTTCAAGACAGGTGTGCTGATTAACAATAGAGCGGTCACGGTTTCTCATCGTCTAAAACAAACAGCGGTGGTCATCTTGTCTACTTCCGTACACATGGATTCAATATTCAGAAACTCCAGTGTCCTTGATTAGATCGTGATTTGCCGACACCCAGAAATCATGGCTCACCTTAGACAGCTTTACCTTTTGTCAAATCGCAGACTTCTTCCTATCCCGTATAATATTCTCTGCTATGGCAGAGATTAGTTACTTACCCTTGCGTGTTAGCAGCTCCTATCGTTCACATACCCCAGTTTCACGCATTCTGATCACTTCGGGCCGATAGACCCATCACGCGATAGGCTGGTTGTCCGCATTGGTACGTCTGGCAAGTGGCACCGCATGGTATTCATTTTCCTTTTTCTTCAACTTACCAATAACATTTTACTTTTACAAGCACGAGGAACTTTACTTCCAGCTCCCCGCTACAAAAGATTAGTCAGAATCATCAATTCACCCAGTTATACAACTGTTCTCTCCCTGTTAATAAGTGTATCCAGATTCACGTAAACAGTGGAGCTACACCCAGCGTTTAATCTCCTAAATACGTATGTGCACCACTGAGTCATACTGCACCTTAATCGATCCACGTGAAACTAATGTACCTTACTGTTTTATGTCTTATATCTTTCCCTACTTCATGTTATCTTGTAGGGTGTGGTACGTTTCCTGTAGGACTTGCATTGCGTCACTGACTGACCCGACTATGAATGCATTCACAGTAAGGGCTGCTGTTACCCAAATTGGTTGATAATCGGCAATTTCATTTAACTGAAGACCAGCGAAGGTCCGTTGGCCACCGGGTTAACAGTTCATTTTGTGTGTGCTTACCTATGATTTCCATAGTGCAACCAATACCATCACAGCTCAGACTGTGTTCCGTTGAGGTTGAAATTCACAACTAAGCACACACACAAACACACACGGTTGGTGGCATCCCAAACAGATTGGCCTGTCACAGTAATCGGAGCCAAAGCACACCTGCGCTTCAGACCATCACCACGAGTGGCTTGCGCTGCACCACTTGTTGTTTCATTTATACACCACGTATCCGATGTATACCTGAAGGAATAAGACCAGTCCAGCCGGCCGATGCTGGTTAGCTAATTGAATGGCTAGGAGGAAAAGGAAACCCTTATCTCTCAGAAAATAAACAGAGAGGAAGACTGCAATGACATTTTAAACTGAGAAGAACGATGTGTAAGATGTAGTACAAGAAGCATTTCATTATACGAAAGCACGTTACTGTAAACCAGAGAGGATAAGAGTGAGGAACAAAATTCAAGCTGAACTACGAAAAGAACAGGCAAACCATTCATCATACAATACACCAACAAAGCTGAAGAGAAGAATGAGTAGAAGGCCGCAGACACCCAAGTTTCGGAAGAGACGAGCGGATTAGTTGCCAAACGACCATGGTCTTGGTCGATGCAATCATTAGCCAAAATAGAATTGATACACTGGTATGACCTCCCTGAGCCTAACGTACTCGTCGTCTCTTCGTCGACGGTGCACTATGAGTACGCTGGTGACGTACTAAGCCAAGGCGGCTAGCGCATTCGCGGTCGCACACATCGCAACGCCACACAGTCATGTCGCCACGACTTATGGCACTGATGGTTCCCTTGCGTACCGCGCGCTTTCGTTCCCGGCCGCGCAATACCTGCTCGTTGAACTCGCGGACGCCCCTGCGAATCGTACCAGGCAGTCCGTTTCAGCATTAAGTCTTCCCAACATCTCAAATCAATTTTACAACGTGAAAGACTTAGCCGCACAGCATCCTGATATCTCTGCTCTTGACCACCAGGATTTCGCTTACCTGATTTCAGTTCTCCATACAGCACCTGCTTTGAAATACGGTCATCGTCCATCCGACGGACGTGACCCAGCCAACAAAGTTGATTCAGTGTCAGCATGGATTCCATCCCGTTTATGTCCGCTCGCTGCAGTACCTCAGTGTTCGGAACCATGTCCGACCACCGAATACCCAAGATGCGTCTTAGA
>JTDE01022206.1:51529-71766 GCA_014338405.1 Paragonimus skrjabini miyazakii
ATTCCGCCGAGAGTTGGAATACTCGCACTTACTGTCTGACAGTCCCCCATAATATGACGCATGTGCACACCCCCACGCAACAGCACCACCCACCTAGAACAGACACAACAGTCACAGCCCAAGAGATTCGGCGCACTCACACAGGAACAGCAATATTACACTGACAAACTTATCACACACAAAATCAGAGAAGGCAAAAACAAACATCAATCCGAACCAAAACACTACACATCGGCACTATGCACGACGAACTCATCTACCTTTTGTCTGGCTGCTCCCCTTTGGTAACTCTGACTAGATTGAACCTGCAATGACGGAAGTCGCAGTCAGCACAACTCGTCGGATCAAAACAGCACACGAGCCTGTCTACCAGGCCAAGGTAGCAGAAAAAGTCAGGGAACACACACACACACACAAACAGGTCCACAAGTTCTGACTTGCTTTCAATCAAATGGAAGTACAAATATATAATGTGGTCAATGGTAGCCTGTTACCTTTTCTTATCGTCATTTTGCTTAGTTTCCTCAGTAAACATTTTTGTACCGCACGACTACTCTCTTGGTGGCAACTGGAAGTAGAACACTTCTCACGGCATTCAGCATGCATAAGTGACCCTATACATCGTGTGCTTGCTATGCCCAGTTGTCAAACGGATAGCGAATAGGTTACCAAACGACCGAGGATCGACGGTTTACACGACTAAAAGTCAGTCACGTGCGCCTAACTCAGTCGCCGTCTGTCAGTTGAATGTAATGATGACTCACTCGTATGAGACAGCCACGGTCATGTTCATCGTGGAGGCACATGACATCGTCTTGACTTCCGGCGTCGATAGTTCATTTATCTACTGCAGGGAAAGCTACGGCTTATGGAACTACCGGACCTTCGTCCGAATCGTATTCTCCCAAAGGTGCGTACACCATGCGGAACCAACTCAGAGTTCTAACATTTTAAATCTATCCATCTGTGTAAGTGATCTAAGACGTAGGTACAAGTGAGTGCGATTCGGTAGCACTAAACATGTGATGTTGCGAGCCAAAACAGCTTGGGCATAAGAGGTTTCATCCTGAGTAAACCATATTGAGCACATGCCTTAACTCAGCCGGAACCAAAATAGCTTGAGTGTATACTAGAGTGACGAAGACTCAAAGTACTTTTCCACAATAAATTCATGTGCATAAGACACCACGCCTCATCTCAAATCCTTTGTCATTTTTCATCTTGTTCTAATATTTCTTCTGGTAATTACATCGGTTTACTTGATGGTCTCACTGGCTATCAGTATGGTTCAAAAATCCTACTTAAACTTAGTAGGCCTGGTGATTGGTCATAATGGAAAGGTGGAATAAAAGATTAGTACAACCCATACCATTGCAAACTCATTACTAAATGGAAGTGGTATAAGTAAGTCACTCACAAAAATTGTGTTATAAAAAGTACAACAAATCGCTCAAAAATACAAAACACTGCGAACCAAAGAACAAACCTGCGTTGCCTGTGTCCATTAAAGTCGCGACATTCTCAGCGTCACAGTTAACTTCTCTCACGTATGTTGAATAGTAATCGGCATGGCTTCCACTCACATTGGCGATTTAGTTTGAATCCACGCAGAGGTCAGTCTCTAAAGGATGTTTGGTAATAGGTGAAGTGACTCTGGGGGAATGTTAATCGATTTGCGTGATTGACCGATACACGCCATTCTCTGACCAATTCGGAATATGTAAATTTGTTTTTGTTTGAGACCTCCGGCCAGTTCTGCCGATTTATGTTTTTACCTGAAGCGGTGGGCATGATTACATGTGTGGATGAAGTATACTATAGGGGTGGCTCGTTTTATTGATGACAGAGATATTTTTCTGGTATTCGTCAGTGTATTCAGTTCTGTAACGTTGCAAGTGTTAGTATCAGTCTATATCTGTCTCGATGTGCGATAAACTACACCACAGATTCTCCTAGAAGTAAATACAGGCAGATTATTTGATAATTCTGAGTAATTCCGTTGACAAAACCTCCGTCTGGTGTTGTGAATGGGGTTCAGATAAGGATGTTATACCTCTAACTTGAGTTTAGTCGCTACACCGGTTGGTAGTAGACACATAGATAGAATGGGTATTTATTTTACACACAAAATTCTACTGTCACATCCGGTTATCAAAAACTTCCCTCACCGAATTCAAATGTTAACCAGTGTTAAAGAGCTAACCTTATTCATGCATCTATATCACTAGGTCATTGATACCCCAGATACAAGTATCACTCTTAAAACAAGGAGCATTACATAAAGGTGCTGTTAAATGCTCCATAACGTACTATAAGCTGCAGGTGACCGATTTACTTCTTGGAAGATCAAGTTGAGCCTCCATGCTGGTCACTGAATACATCACAATTAGACAAATATTTTCTCAAAGTGACCTTAGAATGACCGGGACATCCCGTTCAGACTTTGTCTTATAATGAGATGTTGGACATGTATTGTCCATGCTACAAATAGTTGTAGTATTCTGAAAAGAAACAATGATGGCTACCAGACTGCATACTTAGTGAAATATCTGATTTATCATTAAACCGTACAAGCACGATGAATGTAACAGAGAGTTCAAGTCCCTGAAGCCTTCCAAATTGTAGGACTGTCTGGTTCAGTTCACCGTGTCGAGCAACTGTCTATACATGGCAAAGTTGTACCGAGTTTCTTTTTTAGTCTGCCCATATCTGTGTAACAGAAAAATCAGAAACGCAAGCACAGCATGGGATCAAACTCACCAACTTCTTCAAATAACTTAAGATTACTTTTACTTGTTTCCCATTGCAAGCAAAATATAGCAAATTTGATCAAAATGATCAGAATCTCATAGCATCGTCAACTAACTTAATGGGGCGTAGTGGATTTCTCTCTCTCCCCACAGATTCTGTTTGTTCACAAAGACAGCCCACAGTCTGTTGGACCTCCAGTGGTCCATTGCTGTCTACAATCTCGCAGACCATTCCAAATTCACCAAACGCTCCTTCTTATTGCTCAGTAGATGGCAAAACCATGACAGCGTACTGTTCATCCAAACCGAGGACAACCCATCGAACTGAACAGCGCCAAAAAGCCCGAGAGTTGTATGCGGCTTTGAAACATCGTCTATCTTCCACTTTGACAGCAGCCGCAACATCAAACACCACCACAATAACGTCAAGAACTACGACACTGAGCATTACAGAATTTTCTGGCGAAAAGCACACAACAGAATCATTCACACCACTTGAGGTTATGAAATCAGTCTCTGTGTCAAATAAAAAGTGTGTTTCCTCACCGACTACACCAGTCCATGAGTCTGCGTTTTACACACGATCATCTGCGATGTTAAACGATCGGAAACGAGTGGCAGATCGAGCTCATCCCAAAGCAATGAGACAACCTGAATCCAGATCCTTAGTCCAGCGTGACTCGGAATGTGATAATTCGCGTATCAAATCAAACGGCAATAAGTCCGAAGTGTGTTTACAAACCGCACTTACCCATAGCGGAAAGGTAACTGAGAGACGAGAAACATCTGAATCTGTGCAACGTACCTCAACTAGTTCACAGATGATTAATCCACCTACTTCGGTGCATTTCCACAACCCTATTCCAGTCCATGATCCGGCATTAGGTCGATTTCCACCGACAAATCATGCCGCGGAAACCCGCAGTTCATTTGGACCCAATGAATTAGCCGATCACTGTGTCTATTCAAGTGAACCAGAAATTATGCACTCACCATGTGGCTATCGGTCCGACGGAGATATGGAACGAGACAAGATGAGACACATATCTGAACCAACCGTCGCTGCAGCTTTATCCAGCTCCATGCCACCACAAAACCTTTTACCAGAAGAAACCACAGCTACCTCGGAAAGTAGTATACAGTCCCTTCCCAGACATTTGAGGCTTTCTGATCAAACTCATAAGGGGGAACACCGACCAGATACACTGAGTTTGAATTCCCAGAATTTGACCACCTACACCAGACTAATGCACGATCGTATTCAGGAGGGAATGCGGGCTGCACAAGAGTCGTTGAATTTGTCGTATCACTCCAACGTTTCTTCTGGCTCCACTGCAGACGGACAGAAAGTGGAATCTCAAAAATGCGTAGAAGGATCATCATCAGGACAAATACAGACTAGGTAAGATTGGGCCTTAAATTTTACTTAGTGAATAAAACCCAGAACAGAGTAGTTTTACCTGTAATACACATACACATATGCGGACACACTTGCCAATAGCAGGTTACAAAATAGTTTGATCTAACAGTTTACGTTAAGAAATGCATCGTCCTCTCATTCTTCAGGATACAGAGAGTTTACTTCAGCTGTAGTTTTACATTGAAAATCTC
Source organism: Paragonimus skrjabini miyazakii (assembly GCA_014338405.1). NCBI lineage: Eukaryota > Metazoa > Platyhelminthes > Trematoda > Plagiorchiida > Troglotrematidae > Paragonimus > Paragonimus skrjabini miyazakii. Next base: position 55,891 of record JTDE01022206.1, read on the forward strand.
AAAAAGATCCATGGTAGCTAGATGGTACAAAAGACCAATAACGCGGTGGTAATAGAAAAGATATACGTTAATTCTGGTTATTCGGTTACCACTGGTAAACCTTGAAAGGACAATTTTTCAATCTTATGAGTGAGACAGGCTAGCAGGTAGATAATTCGATTATATTTCTCCTGTGGTTCTCTCTCAGCAGGTCTTCATTTTGGAACCTTCCTCTGTGTACGTGTGCACGCGTGTTTGTGAGGTCACTCGTGAAATTCACGGGGATAGCATGTACGATAGGATCCTTGCTGATTTTCATGTCTCCGTTTCGTATCGCACTGCCATGTTTATTCAGGGATAGTCGCTGTATTCTTAGTTTTAACCAGTCCTTCATTACAGTCTGTTACGAAAACGAAAAACTTACTCCAAGAGCATGATCGTACCAGCCGTACCTCCGCAGCAAACAGTACATGGTGATCGGCTGAATATACTGGTCAAACATTCAGAAAGGTATTCGTACGAATTGCACAACACGGGAGGCAAGCTTTCCGCTAGGAAACACGTTACTAATAGAAAAGCTGGAACACAACTCGACTGAAGATCACAACATCGATTATGGCAGTGTCAGAGTTTTTTCGCTAAACAGATGCCCGTCTGTGTGAAATGCGCCGAGGATGTCAGCCATTGGATAGGTCTAAGTACATGTGTACAATATATTTTACTTTGTACTATTCAATTTTGGTTAAGTTATTCAAAACACATGGTGATGTTTCTCTTCTGCATCAGAATATAGAAATTGTCATACTTAGACCGGTTAGACAACTGATAGGCTAGTGTAACTAGTAAAACAGTCAATACTGCGATATGAGCTGTGAGCATTGAAAAAGTTGGTGGGGATAAAAACATAAGATGTTTAATGGTAAGTAACAGAAACCACCAAAAACCGCGTTTTCCTAAGAGATAAAAGTGTAAGCAAGTAATGAGATTTTGGGACGTAATAATAAAAGACCTTTTTCTCCGATTACTCCCCCTATACAAAGTGTCGCCATTTTAAGTCTATTAACTCGACCATTTGTCATTTTTTCCACTATGAAGGACCCAGTTCCAAAGCCGGAAACAATAAGAAAAAATTGTTAGATTAAAGCCAGTTTGATTAGGCATTGATCGCAGGGCGGATCACCGAACTGTATAAAAACGATTACGTGATCGATATTGTGGTCTTACTCACTTATCCTACTCAACTGCTTTATGTATCGCAAAAAAAGACGTTTCTTCCTTACAACGATAAGGCTACTATGACACAAAAGTCATGCTGTTTATTAGTGAGGTTGCTCGCTGTCAAGTTAGACGAATTAAACAAAATGAAGGGCAAATTAAAAGTTCATGAGTAAATTCATCTGCAAGTTTGTAATTATTATGAATTTATGGGATGTGTTCATTAAAGTGTTTTCTCGTCATTTCAGATAAATCTACCAATATCCGAAAATTTCCTTTGGGAAACAGTATGTAGAACGCAGCTGAACTTGAGTACATCGAAGTAGCAGTCAGTAGCGAACGGCTGTTTGAATTTCACTTTCAGGCCAACATTGCCGTATATCTGTCTAGATGGAGAACCCACGGAAGTAATAAAGTAAATGGCTGATCAGTGACTGCGAATAGTCTTAGGTTTACATGAAAGCACTGGACTCAAAGACCTTATCAATTACCACAAGAGGGGAATGTGATACCTTTGTAATCCAGTGAATGTGCAGTATCAGACTTTGCCGGGTGTGACGTTGACTAGTTGGCTAACTGTTTGAATCCTCAGTCGAACCTCAGTCGACGTGTATTCCTTTATCAGCTCATTAAAGTTGCATAATTGTCAGGAAATGTTAGCAGTGCATGCCATTTGACAGTCTAGTGGAGATACTAAAAATAACCTTGGGACGACACCAGCGATAAGCATCAGTATGTGCTTATTGTATCGCTCACATTGTGATCGGGCTCTATGACAGCAAAAAATTATCGTCAAGAATAAAGTTCTCCGAAGAAACATTTTTGCACCCCTCGGAAGATTTCCTTATCGGGAAGAATATTGTCTTTTCCATCGCTACTGGAAGTCTGTTTTTTGTTTTTTAAAAAAAGGTACCAGTTTTGATCACCACAAGTGATTGTCCAACCGTGTTGAAATATTTGGAATATTTAATAAGCGAGTCGTAGGGTGAAAATTAAGCAGTAAACAGTAAAGCTTGAATGAATGATGATTTTTAAATACCAACTATTAAACTAAAGAATTTCGTGGGTTTTATAGTCTTCGCCAACATTCTCCACATTGTCTCCATTCATCCAGCAACTCACGAAGCACAAACCCGGGAGTCACTCCAACTAGCGGTTCATTTACAATCAACGCGGTCGTAAAGGAACTGGAACAAATGGACACGAACACGTGGCCGTCTGCAGCCATAACAACAACAAGCTTTGGATTGCGCAAACTGAGCATCGATGAACCTCTTGGTGTGATAAACCTGATCGATAGGATGCAAGTTTCCCCAATGATGACCTCCGGGGTTGGAAATCTTCCCATCCGACTGGCTTCACGGGAAACCAGTGGTCCATACCCGACATTACATTCATGGGAGCCAGTTTACAAGTGGTCTCGAAAGAGTGAGGCATCTAAAACAGGGACAGATGATAAAAAACCTTCTGCCTCCATTGAGAACCGATTCTATCATGGAATTGTGGCAGAAATCCCTCAAACGGAGTTTAGTGAAACAATGATTTCGGAAGTGGGAGAGTTTTGCCGCCAGAAGGAACATCGTAAAATGTCCACCTCAAGTCCAGGTACGTGCAACACTCTTATGGATTGCCTTGTCTGTTGTGACTGAACTATTCACCAATACGTCAAGAAGGTGTGTCTTTGGACTACTACACTTTGATTTTATTTCACCAGTTGCTATGAACAAAATGTTATAAGCATACACTGATTACGAGTAGTAACCTAGCCACTCGCTATTCTCCGACCTGAAGTAAATTTGAATGGTTGGAAGTGGGTCGCGAATTTTGAACGTCAAACCAACCTCCTAATACACAAAATCTAGAGTATAATGTTGTTAAACGAAATCGACTTACACTTGCTAAATTCCGCTGAGGATATTACTAGCATCGGTTTAGAAAGATCGTCTATGACGTTCGGTTATTTCCGTAGAAACTAGGTGAGGAAAATTTTTGTTCATCTGTCGTTTACAACTAACGTCAATAGTAATCAGCTAGTCAACATTAAATAAAGTGTGTGACATTGTAAGCTCTGCTTGATCACGTCAACTCGATCATTGGTTGCAGATCCTGTAAGAATACATATTTCTGAGCTGTGTTTGTTTAGCTATAAACACCGGCATCTACGGAGGCCTTCTTGTTGGACACAGTGACAGAAGTATGGGTGTTAGCATTAGTGTAGTGAGGAGGAGCGATCGCACTCAACTACTCACATCACTGTTATTCAGTGTGGTTTCAGAGCACATACTTTACCATTGAAGTAGTCGCAGAAAAAATACAAGGAGAAACATCAGAGCGCAGCATCGCATGAAACGGTTATTGGTACGTAAAGGAACGTAAGGGAACTGAGCATTGGCGTCTGTAGCAACCGCGACGGTCTGGGCCCAGTACCGTACGCAGATGAGTGTTCTTGTCTGTCGTCAAGTTGAAACGCACAATCCATGTGTTGTATTCCCGAATACATAACAATTGCGCCATCCGTGTTCGTGACTCACAACCTTAGTGAGCATACACCAAAGTGGCTTCACAGACAAGCTGATAGAATGCCTCCTGCTTTTGAGCATGCCGATGCTGGTTCGAATCCAGTCAAAGCATCAATATTTTACAATCAGGTTTCTTTTAAAATAAGCCACAGTAATCATCCAGGTCAATGCAACAAGTAAAACTTAGTCTGCAGGTAAACACAGGTGGACAAATCTCTTCATTTGCTAAACATTTGCGAACAACCGATAGTTGGATTGATTTTGATGCTCCGTTTACTATTTTGTTGTGTAATCAAGAACTATAACTACAGAAACTAATGTATATTTCCTCCTGAAAAATCGCCGACCACGGTCACGTTGTTTAGCTGGTAAGTGTCTAAATTACCATGTTGTGATGGCCTGCCACACTGACACCTAGTCACAAAAAGTCGATCGGGTACCTCGGCGTGTGCCATGTCGATGAGATCTAAAACGTTTGAGATAATTCCGCACCACATTTCTGACGGTCAGTTGCACCAACTGGTTCTAGCAACTTCCTTCAAACCCTACTAAAGCTGGGGTGGACGTTTGTTAAATTGTCAGTCAATCCCGAGAGGTGAATCGATTTCAGCCTTCATGCAAAGGGAATGTGTTAGTCAAGGAGACTGAAAACTACACATGTCTAATTCTACTTAAGTAAAACTTACTGATCGCATTTGCTAATAATTCTATATACAGAGCAGCTAAGAGTTGTGCTGAGAATACCGTGGTAGAGATTACGTAACCTCATGATCTTTAACCTCTCAACGGGACATGGCTCAGTCATCTCATGATATTCGTTTTCTGATTCCGTTGTCTGAATTTATTTGGAAAATCCAATATCTTACTTACTGCACCCACGGTCGTATTTATGAATAAAATTATTACCTTTGTTGGTTAAATTTTGGGGAGTTAGGTTGATATTAATTTAACATCGGCCGTATATGAACACAACCTTCGCATTCCTGTTACAGTAAACCTGTCAAGCGAATTATCTAGCCGTGAATAGCGTTAAATTTGGGTCATTTTGTTACGTTTGTGCTTCTGAAGGGTTTACGAGGGGCTGCGCAAGTCGTAAGCATGTACCATGGGAAGTGATAAATTAAAATGTTAGTATGCAACCTCAGCCAAATAAACCAGTACACAAAATTCGTAATTATGGGATCGTTCGGAGGTGAAAAACATGGTCGTATCCAGTTTCCTTAGAAAAACCACACAATAAATGGTCACTACGACCCCAGTCGCCAAAAGTGTAGACTTAAGCTGAAATCGAACCAGCGATATGTTGCGTCTGGACATACTGTTCCGGTCGCTGGCTGAAATCCAGTAGTTCTCTAGAATGTTCGATATTTCAGCCTCCGGTAACTAGGAGTATTAAACAAAATGAGCCGTCACCTCTCATTTTAGAGGCAACATCGTGGTCTGATCTGCTTCAGCCAGTGAGAAGAGAAGGCGCAACAACCAAGAAATGTGATTCGGTGTCTTCTTCTAACCCCAGCGGGTGATACTCCGCGGTCTAATTGATGTGAGTGTGAACAACTATTCGAAGGCATAGTCACAGGTCCCAGCTTCAAATTTCAACGCATGTGGTGTTGATGAGGTTTAACTAGATCAACCAGCTGGCTACCGCTTTGCCGGTGGACGCCAAATCATATGTTCGTGTAACCCTCACTAAGCCCCCTCTGAGGCTACGTTTGAAGTTCGCTTCTTCACAAGCCAGCCAAAAATAGTTGAGGAGTTTCAACCACTACAGTAGAAAAGTGAAGCCAGTTTTGCCTCCTGTTTTACAAACTAATTAACAAAAGCTGATTTATTTTGTCGATATATCTGACCATTTCATGAATGTAGCCTAGTGAAATACTGTCCAAGGTGGTCAGCTGAAGATGCAAAGTTGGTATCTGTTCTGAGTTCAACGCCTGTATTATCAAGCTGAGTTGTTGCGCATCTGTTTGGTACACTGCAGATCGTGAACTCTTGAGAAGTTTCATGATGAGACAACATGTAACGACTAGCAAGAAATATATCAGCACCATTTGGTGAACTTCAATCAATGGTTTGTTTTGGAAGACCACAGATGGATTTAGTTGACTTTGAGAGCTACATCCGTTCTTGTTAGTCGCATTTTATGGACTCCTACCCACATGCGATAGACGATTGTTTAACCTATTCGTTTGGTTTGCTTACAATATCCCACAAGTACTATCTTTGCTATTCACTTTGCAGATCACAAATCTAGTGAGCCACCGGTGAAACCGTCCGTCAATTCAGTCTCAGATTCCGAGGATTGGTACAGCTTGCGACACGATCAGACACGACTAGGCGATTCGACGGAGGTCGGATCGAACATGAATCCGCACAACACACTTCCGTTAAGTCAGCGAAACAGTGACAAATGCTGGGATCGATCCCAAGCAGCTGATCATGCTTTCGATGTGCAAAAGGGCCTAAGTCTTACAACAATTCCCACCAAACCGACCCCAGACATTTGCAGTACACAACGGCATGCTTCCGTCGACGAAACAGGATACATAAATAACGTCAGTTCGTTCAAACCCTCCCATTATCGACAGCAGATTGGCAGCAAACACGCAGAGCCAAGAGGCAATGGAATAATCATTGCCAAGGGTAATACGAATGGAACCTTGAGCGCTCCACCCAGTACACCGATCAAACTACCCTATGCGCCCCCAGCTAGCCTCATTGCCGCTACCGTCGATTTGCAACGAATGCGCATAGCCGAAAGTAAGTCAGCCCTCGTAGTGAATTTTGTGATTGCTGCATTAATTACCTCCACCTTATCCATGTTCTGCTGTTAAGTTCCAAACAGTAAGTGATTAACAGAAGTCCATCGTCTGCCGGTTTCCGTAATCTGTGTTTAACAGTCTGGCAGAATTCTGTTGAAACGTGATCCGCATGCAGCAAGATTACGAATTTTTTGCTTTCCCGAATCTCTATATCTAACTCCAGATGTTACGTGAACAATTTCAAATATGTTCCCCTTGTTCCACGGGCTGGCACTGCACAAACGTTCAATATAAAAGAGAAATAAAATCCGCAACGAAATGAAACTGAATTTTGGGTGTGTATTTACCAAAATGCCGTGATCTCACCCAGAAGTCTTCTTCGCAATATGCCACTACATTCCTCGTCCCCACCTGGAACAAACATGCAAACCTGTTTTTCATTTCTCTAGAATAATACACGAGTCATATTGAATCCGTTCAAAAACGCGCCACTTAGACAGTCACAAGGTTCTGAATTAACTTTCAACTGGAAAGCTGACTGTACTAAGTTAATTTTCACTGGACTACAGGTATTCACGAGAAGACTTAAACATAATCAGTCGATCAGTAACAGACTTCCTTTTTTAATCCAGAACGAACCATTAAAAGAGCACTTACTGGAACAAGAGTTGCAATTAACCAAGCTGCTGTGCAAGCAAAATAGTACAGATAAAGTCCACGTGCTTAGGAGCACACTATCTAACTCAAAGATCACGACTAATCCAGCTGAACTGGTAAGACTTCCGCTTGACCTGTTCATACTTTAAAGTGAACCACCGTCACAATACTATTGTGCAACTCTCTAACACACTCCCGCAGATCACCAGATGTGTACAAATGATCTCCAATTGCTCTATCTTGGTTACAACTGACATCTATAGGTGTATATGTGAGATGGTCGTCGGATCTTTCAAGTTTACTACAATCTAGACAGTCGGGAGATTCTCATCAGTCTATTGCATTCCGGATAAGCGAATGATCCCGATTAGTGGTCTTGCACACTGCATCATCCAGCCAAGCAGATAGACACCGAGTGAACCGAATGACTGGAATATGACTGGAATATCTGGGCGAGCCACGGGACTATAAAATGGATGATCGCCAGCACAACAACCAATCAACAACCAGTGTCCGGTCGTGCATCACCGAAGAGAACTCCAATTTCTTTTGTGGAATGTGTACGGATTGAAAACAAGACGGCTATACAATATACAAGAATTCTCAGTAATTCCGACACTAGAAAATTTAGTAAAACTGAAATTGAACGAAAAAAACTGCATCTGATCTAACAATAGCTGGCAAGCTCTCCCAAATGTTCGAAAGAATGCCTGTCTCTATCACCTCGTTCACGTCAGCAAGTGCTGTCCAATTAGGTCCCTGAGAATATGTTAGCTTAATAGGTCTATGTTCGTTCAGTGCATCAGAAAATTATTTCACGCTACAAACCAGTGTTTTCCATCTTGATCAATTTTCTCTTTCACCTGAGAACATTTCCTTTAAATCAATTTTTACTTTACGAGCAAAACAGCGACAGACCACAAAAAATTACTTTTCTTTCTTCAACATCAATCCACAAAGTGACAAAAAGACGTAGGAGTCAGTAAAACGGCAAAGTGATCAACAATGAAACGATCTGTTTGAGAAGAATCCGGACTCCGAGTGGATTCAGACCAGCGACTCAAATAACATGTCTGGATGTTGCAAACCAACGAAGTCACCCCGGAAGCTCAAAAATTTCACATTTGAACCTAGTTACCCACCCAACGTCACTCGTAACTGATCGCGGCTGTCACATTTCCATAGCTGTTCTAGTCGGTCCCTTTCGAAAGAAAGTAGTAGACTCGAGTTTTACTCTTGTTAGAACTCGTCACTTAATGCATATCCTTCCCAGGACCTGGACTAGAACTCTGACCATACTTTCAGGAGGCAGCTGTGTTGATCACTACACCATTGACACTACACTAGGTACGACCGAATCATCAAATGTAAAGAATCAGCCACACTCGTTTGTGAGTAGTGCACAGGTTATCCGGTCGCCTCGAGAGGAGACAGCAGCTGTCCTGTTAAATCCAATCGATGACCACTCGACTGAGACTCCTTCCCAAGTTGAAATCACGAAAATCATTGACTTTTTGAACGATACTTTGATTACTTATCAGTAATACAGTGTCATTGTTAGTCGGCATCGTTGGTGGATTCCAGCGTGAACTGATCTAGAAATTCTACTTGGGCAGTTAATCTCCTAGATCACTTGATAGATTCTATGATACAGTTGATTGGATGGGTAACAGGGTTTAAATATGAAATTTCTCGGCTTCAGATGTAGCTTTGTAGCTCAGCCGCGTATGGGCGTGTTGTTTATATTGCTGGTTTGAATCCAGCAAAAGTCAAGGATTTCTGCAATTGATTCTCTTCCAAATGGAAATTATTGTTGATTATGCATTGTGATTTATTGTGATGGAAGTGCATTTAGAATAACAGAACGATGCATCAACAACAAATGATTTGGAACCGGGGACGTTGACTCATTCTTTAAGACGTAGTACTGCGTTCGCAATAAATTGTCGTTCATCAAGAACCAGCTGATCATTCAGAATTTTTGGGCGAAGGCTGTTGACCTAGGATTTCCGACTAATGTAATCCGTTTTATTTTTCCGTAGCGTTTGATTGAGATGAATGCTTCAACCTACAGCGGAAATCCCATAAATACAACCTAACTGAACGCTTTCATGGGGTGAACAGATGATTACCTAATCGTGTATACGCTCAGCGCCAAAATAAATGGACAGTAGCATTCAGAAAGAGTCTATCTTAGGTCCCTTGTTGCTCATACTATTTGGCCCTGAACTAGCTAGTATTGTCAACCCATCAGCACCGATCTTCATTCAAGATACAAAAATATGGAGAGCCAGAGTGTGACTGTAAAAAGTCTACTAGAAGGCGTGAGTTGTTTCAGTCAGTACTCCAACTTGAACAAGTACACAGGCATACAGTATTGCCTGTAATATTTTGGTTGTTACAACCTTAGTGATATCAGGCTAGCCGTATCCGTATCCCAGTGGCATCAAAGGACCTTAGTAGCCGCTAAGTGAAGCTACTGTACAATAGTCACGGATAAAAATAACAAGAATTTAAAAAATCATCTATTCAGATGATTTCTCCCACACCTGGAATGAATCGCACAGATTTTTCAATCTTATCTGAACAGGGATTTGACGCTGAGTTAGAAGGTTCTGAGTTTTGTCATTAGAAGTTTCATGGGGTTCGAGAAAACTCCTCCACAAAAGACTAATAACTTAAGGTAGATTATCATTGCATTACAGACAGCCTAGAAGAAACCTCACCTCAACTTACAAAGTCCCGTATAAGCTAGGCAGATCACCCATGAACCAGAGCTGAGCGCATAGGTGAGTATTTTCGGTAATATGGTCTGAACAGAAGTTGTTTGCTCTTAAGATCCGTCTATACCAGAAGGTATTGGCCAACTTCATGATCATGATTGGACCGGTTGAGAGTAATAAAAACCTTACGTGAGAAGTGATTCACACCCCAACCTGTTTTTGTCTTACTACGTCAGTCTCAGAAGTTGGGCATATCTACCTGAGTGTCGCTTTCATGTATTTCAGTGTTTGATGTTGACAAGACCGGAAACCTGTGGCACTTTTAACGTATTTTTCTCTTCGTGTTTACTTATTTTTTTCTTTAGCATCAATGGTCGTGCAAAACAAGTTATTTTGCTGCCAACACAAAGTCAGAAACGTATAAGCAAAAACTTTTATATTCCCTATGAAAGCCTATGAACCTCTGCATGAACTTAATCAATTCCTCAAACTCATTGTTCACCATCATCTTTTTTGGTAATCTCAATCCGCCATCTCCTAAAGTATTTTCTCAGCACATGAAGTCAATGGATGTGACTTCAGTAACGAATAACCAAAATCTAGCGTATGCAACTTATGGGTTTGTTTAACCCAAAATAGTTTTAATTAAATTAATTAATTAATTTTAGTTGATTTTCTAAACACACCACTTAATGTCGTAATTTCTCGTATACTAATACTCCAAATAAGCATTTAACAGAATATATGGAAATCTTCTCAAATAATTCCATCTGAAATGTTTTGATAGCAACCTTGGCAAAAACAGCAGCTACAGCATTGACTATCAGGATGTTTTCTTTTCGAAAGAAGTTAGCAAGGTGTTTCAGAAGTTTCAGCACAAATTCTGAAGAGGTTTCTGACAAGTAATTTACAGACAGTGAGGTTTACTAAACAGTAGGGTCAATAATACGCTTTGTGTCCACTGACAGGTAAAATGTCATCTTTTATTGTATTCACATATTTGGTAGATGAAGGACAATTAATCCAGCGAATTAGAGTCACGTAATGTCAGTAACCATTAAACAAATGGTGATCAGTTTTATAAAACATGACAATGAGTATCAATTTAGAAGAATTATTGACTCGTGTATAAATGGAGCTGGTTAAGAAATAGGAGAGAAGGATAAAACTGGATGCATGCAACGAAATGTTTATGTCATACTTTGAAGATATATGAAATATGTTTAAAAAGAATTGAATTAACTAGATGAGTCAGATCGGACAGAATTTGAGAAGCAAACTTTTTAAAGGCCGCAAAGTGAGGAGAAAGAATGTAATCAAAAATAGTTTCGAAGGATTCTACCACAACGAAATGGTTACTTTATTTGACCTGACAGATGCATGAAGTATTTCAACATGAAATCCGGGAAGATAACTTGTGAACAATACCTCCAGTGGGGAGCACACATGCATTGATGGACCAACTGTTTAAGCGTTATGGGATGGAAATGTAGTTCAGATGCTGGATATAGAAAGATAACGTTTTGATTTTGAAGAAAACAAAACTATCATAAAGTAATTGCGTTGTATTGTCACTCGATGCAATTTTCTGGTGCTTAACAAAAAGACGTAGGGAGCAAAGATTATCTGTTTGCGTGAAGGGGTTGACAGTCAGTAGAACGCTTCCTATGTTCATTAACTATCAACAATGTAAACAGGTGTGTTTTAAATTTGAATTGCACGCAGACCTTTGTGACATTTGAATTCCACGGAATTTAGTCTTTCCCGTCCCGTATGACATGCCCACTGAGGTATTGTTTTTCCAAAACTTAGACAATTGATTTCCTACATTTGTTATTTCTTGCCAGGTTGAAACAGCCGATCGATCAGATGATTGCAGTCTTTCTGTAATCGCTTTAGTTCTGGTCTAAGTGTAACGGAAGGAGTTGGCCAGCTGGCAAGTTGGTTTGGTCAACAAAATCACCTATGCATTTGGTTGGATCATGTTATGCGATGTCGCAGAAATAGTATTTGTCGAATTTTCTACAAGCTGATTCAGAATATCGGAAGCTGATCCGTTTTGTGTTCACTTGCTATGAATGTATAATTTATGGATGCCAAACTTATTTTAGCACCACGGTTCAATATGTGCATATCCGGCCGTAAGGTTTCGATTTCGTGAAGTTCACCACCATTAGGGAATGCCATCACCTTTTACTTATGAGGCGCTCACTTCCATGAGACTGTTGTGTTCACAGTGGCGCATTTTTCTGTATGCGTCGTCCATGGGTGGGTCAGGCCACTTGAAACATCAATGCGTCAGCCTAGCATGTGTCCGAACAGCAGTCCGTCACGTGGGACTCGTCTGACGTCCGCATTCAGTAACTTACGATCGCGGTAAAATTGAGCGAGTGGACTTACCTGTATATTAGTCAGTTGCAATTTCACGCTAAATCGAGTAGAAGCCTGAGACGACAAGCTATCACCAGGTATCAAGCAGCTAGGTCACCATACTGAATTGCTGATGCACTGGGACTCTTAAAGTCAACACTGCGGTGTTGGATAGCATACGTTTAGATCACCGACTACCTTCTTGACGAAAAGGTGGAGGAAGCTGCGACCGGCGCTCAATGCACATCGAGTGGCCATCTATGATGACAATTAGCGTCGATCAACAAGGGGGGACTAGATGTAAATTATACGTGATGGTCACTTTTAAATCTCTCGGATGGGAAAATGTTAGCTGATATTAACAACACTAAGAAACGAAAACGGCCATTTTCAGAGTAAATTCATACATACTGGATTGCCTTTCTGTTCAACTATCACTCCAACAGCAGTTGAAACGATGAAAGATGATTACATTAGTGTGACAACTGACAAGTCGTGGACTAACAAATATTCAACAAAAATTTGCCGCTTAGGTGATCGGTAATGAGAAGTGTACACGCGCAACATTGCATCATCATACCAACCATGAGCCTGACTAGTACGTACTGTGGCTCGGGCCGCCGCTCACCTCAACATTGTCGTGGAACGTCTTAGAGGATGTTACTAAAATGTAAGGAGTTAATATAAGAAGACTAGGCGGAAGAATCCGAATACGTATGGATTCAGGTAGGCCATCGACTGCGACACCCCGCCGTCTCGGATAGCGTCTCCAACCAGCGGTTTGAGTGGTCACGAGGACCCCAGCCAGGCAGGCGACACCTACCCACTTTGCTCAATAGAACATTCAAGGTCTTCAAATTTCGTGACCACGTTGTTGGTTGAACACCAAGCAGTTTCATTTAACTGTTGGTGGTTTCAGTATATAATGTTCGGTACAGATAACACTCAGTTGGCGTACGGAGTACGTGACCCAACCAACGCAAGCTACGCACCGTGAGTAGTTGACCAATTGTTCGCGTATCCCGAGCGCTCCCTAATACGCGCCGGCGAACGGCCACATTGCTCACGCGATCAGTGGACTAATTGGCGGAGACAACGATGGTCAAACACAGCAAACCCGTTGACATCGTTGCGAACAGGCCAAGTTTCCGAAACACACAGCAAAACAGAATATACACAAGCATTATATACTCTTCCTTTCAGCTATAACCGAAATTCTTCTCGACGCCACAGGTGACGGAGGCTGGTAAACACAACTCGTGCTCATGTTATCCTCGCTGATATCTCATCAGCAATATTACAAGCTTACGAGATAAGGTTGCACAAGTAGGCGAAAGTGTCCACAGTCTCAAGCGGATTACCTGCAATAAAAAAAACAAGAGTGAAAATGCCTCACTCTTGAAGAAGTGCTTCGCAGTTTGAATGTGCGATGTGCATTCTAAAAACCTCAGCCCGGACACTCACCGTGTTCAGCATGGTCTGCATATCTTCAGCAGGGGGACTAACTAACTCCAGATCGATCAACCTGGCTCCAGAAAGAGGCTCAATACCAATTTCACTGGACACATCAAGCGCATACTCCATACTGTCGTTTATGACAAAATTGAACAAGAGGACAATCGGACACCCTTGACAAACACCACTAAAAGCGATGACCGCAGGAGACAGTTGTCCATAAACGTTGAGTCTGCTTGTAGAGTGAGCATAGAGTGATCTCAATAGAATCACTTATTTCCCTGGTACTCTCTTGCGAAGAAATCAGCTCCAGAGAACGTTACGAGCAACTGAATCAAAAGCAGCCTTTAGTTCCAAGAAGACCAAGACCGTCGGCTGTCTGTAACAGTGCCTATGTTCAAAGATCCGTCGCGAAGGTAAAAATGTGATCAACACGCTCTTGACCGGACCGGAATCTTGCTTGTTCGTGTAGCTGGCCTTCTCTTGGCTTAGTGAGCCAACGTAAAATGAGACCAATGAGTAACTTGGACGCATCAAACATTAGACTGATACCTCTATGGTTGTTACGTAGACTTCGGACTCCCTTTTTGAAAACCAGAATTATTGTTGATAGACACAAATCTTCAGTCTCCCAAATCTTCTGGAGGAGGTTCGTCAGTCCTGATATCAACCTCTCCCCACCATCCTTGAGAAGAGAAGGAGAGAGGAGGTCTGGTCCAGGAGCTTTATTACGCCTCAATAATTTGAGCTCCAGGACAACTTCTTCTTCCGACAGATGGCCATCTGGAATGCAATAACTGACCATTGTCTACATGGTCTGATTGAGGCCGGCTGAGCTGTTTCTCAGATTGTTCAGCCCATCTGTCAAGTCGGCGCGAATGACTGGTGATAAGTGAATCATTTTTTTCGCAAACAGCCTTCTGCTATTTCTAGATAAAACGGTCCGTTCCCTCTTTCTCGACTGTTCGACCAAATGGTGTTCACGGTCTTTGCGCAAGCTTTTAGTCAGTTTGCGTTGTATATTGACAGTCGTCACCATATTAAGAACCAGATGGAATCGACGTGACAAAAGTCCATTTGTGTCGCCACCACACAGCACCTTCGGAGAATACCACTTCACAGCATGCTTTCATAGTTTCGGCGTTTTGTTCCCAGTGTTCGTCAGGATCTTTCACCGGAGTCGAACTAGACAATTTGTTCACCATTGCTTTCTGGTAAGCTTTCTTCGCGCTCTTCTACTTCGAATGCCAGTTAAGTGTCTCGCATTTACGACCGTATGTCCTCTGGGCAAATGACAAAACAAAACAGTCACGCACAACAGAATGGTCCGAGTCCATGTGGTTACTCCAAAAGGCACGACAGTCCTTAAAAGAGTAGCGCCACTTGTAACTAACTGCCATATGATCCAACTGTGTCCACGACTGAGAAACTCCCGGAGGTCTCCGAATAACACAGTGCTTCTTCCTGTGTTAGAATGCGGTGCTCAAAACATAGAAACCGTAAGATGTGCGCAGGTGCAGCAACCTTTCGCCATTGTCAGTTTGCTATGCCCGGACACTAAACATACCTCCTAGCCGCTTCTCGTCCGTAGAAAGACGACCAAGCTGTGCATTAAAATCGCCCGCTAGTATGATGATGTCTGAGTGTTTAGTTTGCCTCAGAAGGTCAACGAGGGCGTCAGAGAACGTATCTTTCTAGGCATCCAAACAGCTGTCCGTTGCAGCGTACACCGATACGATAAATACACAATGCCTTGCTGATTTCCGTCGACAAGCTTCTACCGATGTATTGAATCTGACAGCGCACAAGCGACTGTTCACTGAGATCCAGTCGAGCAAGCATTGCTCCGCTATAGAACTCAGTGCGATTCCCACTCCAGCTTGACCGCGAGATTCAGCTTCGGCGTTACCAGAAACCCTGAAAGAGAAGCGCTTGGATCGACAGTTATCTAGAGGTTAGCTCAAGAGAGTAGCCCCGCTACAATCGTAGACTCGTGTCTCCGACACACAGCACACATCAAGCCCCAGACTTGAAAGAGTACTTGCCAGAGCAGCTTGCTGACCGACTCGTTGGAGAGTGCGGACATTGAAGGCGCCACTGTTTACCAGTTGTCTTGGACTCAGAAAACAATTATCGCCCGAAGGCATATGGAAGGCAGAAGGATTAGGGGGTAAAACAGTAGGAGAAATTCGAGAT
>JTDE01022206.1:71866-97089 GCA_014338405.1 Paragonimus skrjabini miyazakii
CCCGAGTATCTGACTCAAAAGTCTGACCTACGAGGCAACATGATATAGGGTTTTCTTGGGGGATCCCACCCGGAGCCAATGACTCAACAGTCTGACTCACTTGGCAGTGAGGGGCTTCTCTGGCCCGAGGGCGCAGTGAACAAGACAATGATGTCTCGTTCTGAGCACTGCTGCGCGCAGTGGATGTACTCGAAGCTACATCAGGCTTTTGAGAGGTAACAAATGTTTATCGACCGTATTGGATAATACGCCGGCGGTCACGGTCAACCATTGGGCGATCAAAGTGCTCTTTGCTTGGGGGTACCTTTTCTAACCCCCCTTCTTCCTGATGCGGAAGACAGCAGTGCCGCAACTATGAAAATAGTTCTGCTGTATACCCATAGGATCGTGCCTCACTACCTAAGCACTCCTATGCGGTCAGTAGTGCGACATACAATCCTATGAGTGAAATGGTTTTTCGTCTGACTGCTCCCCTTTTGCCTGTCTGCCAAGGTTGCACCTAAAAAAATCGAAATCTTAGTCCTAGACCGTAGACAACGATGGATACCCTAGACTCTATCATTTCTAATGTAGATGAATGACCCAATCTCGTTGGACCCAAAACTTGTTCGTCAACTATCAAGTGCAAATTTGAAGGCTGACACCAGAGTTAATCGCACTTGTTTCTTACTAATGTGGAAATTACAAAAGCTTCAAAGATTAGTGTTAAGTGGTCTTTCGGCCCCTGAAATGACTTTTATTGTTAATGGTTGGACCATAATTCAGTAAAGCTGAAAATACATCGATCTGGTGTCTTGATGTGTGACAGGGTTCTTTCTTCAGGTCATGCGTGTCAGCTCAACCACGAATATCAATAAATAAAGTAGACTCACAGCAAGAGCCCCCAAAAGATGTGAACACGTAGATTTGTAAGAAAACGTAGAAAACCAGTTGTGTGATAAGTGAGATAATGTTTTAGAGGTCCAGCTGTTCTAATTTGTTTTGCTGACTCCGATAGGTTCGATTCTTGGTAAGTCACTCCTGCCGTAATGAATAGTAGACTATGCGAAGTGGCTTTGTGTCTACAACTGAATTTTCCGCATTAAAATTCCCGAGTATCACTTTTGAGTGTCTCGATATAGTTTATGTTTGACTATACCTATTAAGATGGATACACTGCACTCAGATTCTATTGTCCCGCTGTTCGAGGACTTACTTCAAAAGACCTTCTAACCGAGTCAGTTCAGGAAACGTCAGTGGATCACGGAGGCCAAAATGGGCGACGGTGAGGAAAGATGCGACCTAGATAGAAAACACACGCCCCTATTATGGTCGCCGTAAGCTTCGATTGTTTGACTCGGTTAGAAGGTCAGATTGAATGAGCCATCTTGCAGTGGAACCGCAGAACTAAGGTACGATGTATTTGTTTCTGTTCTGCTTTGTGTGCCCCGTCAAGTTTGGATGACCGTGGTGATGTAGAGTAACATCGGGGAAAACGAAATCTATAAGGCAAAAATAATCATCGCATTACAGAAATGATGTACCACAGATTCAACCATATGGTCTTGTTCAGATTAACAAACCTACTGCTTAATTTTTTCCTTTGTCTTGGTTGATAGTGACAGTTTTTGTGCCGTTTTGTCAAACAGGTAAATTTAACACAAAAAGTATAATGACCATGATTAAATCATAATTTACAAGCTTTCAGTGAGTATGGTTCTACTAGGACAAGTGTATCCATTAGTAAATTACAGAATATTTCCTCTCTGATGGAGCCCTACTGTGTAGTTTCCACTATAGTGGGGATTGGTTGTCTACACTTGACTATTAGCAGCTTTGATTTTCACTCTTTTCAATTTCATGCCCGTTGGTCACTTTAAGTCAATAGACAGCATCACATGATGGACTGGTCATTTGGATTAGTATGTCCGGCGACTGGCACCACAGGTATCCACTACCATTTCCATTCACGTTACTAATATCACTTTCCCCATTAAGAATACAGATACTGTAGCTTCAAGCGTCCCGTAACACTGTCAGAACTGCTTATCCGCTGAGTTGCTCACTTATCCTGATCAGTGATTACCGTCGAATCTACACAAGGGACTTGTGTTGGTTCACCAGCTGAAATGTCCAGAAATTCATAAACAATAAACACAGGTGCTTCTTATGGTAATTGAGAACTGGTGCTTTCATTCCTTTGAAAGTGGACCAGGACTTGTGGTCACTCCAGTGAATACTGCAATGCATATGTGTGCCTAATTATGGACTTCAGATGCACTAAAGAACACAACAAGAGAGCAAGACGATAACGATTTTCTGTCCTACCTTGGAAGATGATCTGGTTACTGATCGCCGCCTTGTAACGTAACCTCTCAACCAATGTTGGGACTTCAATATAGGATGGTTTCACCTCTGGGCCCAATGTGCGCTATTGTGGCCTCATTACTTCGAACGATTCTAAGAATATGGTACATTACCATTGAAACTTCTTGAGTCATCTTAACTTGATAACCATTCAAGTAAACATGATGCTGAGGTATCTGAAAGTGGAAAAGATATGACGTAAATAGTTCAAAGTTAGGTAGGATCACATGCACTATAGTACGTCGAGTCCTAGACTATTGACTTATTGCATACAAATGAGTATTCCCGTATATTAATACAACCTATTTTTCTTCATGTTCCAGTAGAAGGATCGAACCTCTCTCTGACCTCCAATCTTTCCCGGACATCCACAGTGAGTATGCGAATAAAGGTTAATGTGAAATTATCAACATCACTGGGGATTTCATTGAACCGTTGTCATCTTCCATGTTTTGTGTTGCACAAACAATAACAATGCAATTCGGAACAATATACAAGCTTTTAATGTCTCTTGACAATCAAACTCCGAATGACTTTGTTCTATTTTGTAACTCATAATACACAAATCTACGAGAATAACCCGAATGAATGAAGTACGACTACTTGGTGATGTTAGTTCTGTTGAAGCAGACTGTGTTAAAACACCGATCAGTACCGTGTGCGGAAGTTCAGCTTTGTTCAACTCCGTTTGGTCGATTAAAAGACAAGCCTTAACTTGTTAAGATCAATTAAATGAACCGACTTTCCTTTAGAATGTCGCTTCTAAGTGACGCTGATTGTATCAACTCTTAAAAGACGGTGAGGTGTGAGGGACAATACAGGGTCACTTCGTCACAAACGTTGCCTGTGAGCAATATAAAGCCTCAGATCGGGTCCGCACACTTGAAACGCTTAGTTGTTTGAATAATGCATCAAGTAGGAATTTCTGGCCTGTCACATGACAGACACCGTGTTGCAAAATATTCGAGGATAGCAGAACTTAACTGAAGGATGTGAATGAACCTCAGGATGCAGTGGGTTCCTTCATCTTCTGTTTATATGACTATGGTCGGTGAACAGTGCCTACGAAGAGTTTGATCATAAACAACAAGGACATTACTGCTTCTGAACCGGGTTGATTTAATTGCAGAAAGGATAGTACCAAAAAATGACCACAGTTCTACAAGAGTTTCTCGTGGCAAAGTTAAAGTTTCCTTCACGTTTTTGACTCGATGTCAAATTTTCTTATCACATTTTACCCAGAATCGTCTTCCACACTCATTTCTCACCAATTTTAATCAACGGCTACTCAATGGGATTCAGCTTCATCCTAGTCTATAAACTGCTCCAACGCCACTTCATCTGTTATCATCGCTGCTTTTGGCTTGACAGATTTGTCAGATGGAAAGACATTGAAACTATGGGTCCACACCTTACACGAACACAGAAATGCGTTGTGTTCAGTGTACGCGTTTGAGTCAGCCATCCTACACTGCGAGAGGGATGCAAGTTGTGTGTGTACAATCGTTCACGAAGAGCCTAGCGAATAGACAGAGCAGGCTAAAAACGACGAGAAACAAACGAAAAAATGTCCGTAGGCCTCAAATTATGTTAAACCACTAAAAATAGGTACTCCTGCTTAACATATGATGTGGACCATCAAATTTCGGTCAGCAAAGCTTTCGAAGCGTACAGAAGTGTCTACAAATTGTATAAATAAGCCAAAATGCCCATTGTTTACAGGTTCGTGCTAGACCTGTGCGAGAATAACAAAACCAACATAATCGTATGACCAAGAAGGATTGCAGATTAATATGTACTCCTTGTGAATATGAAATCACAGGTAGAAGTGCATTCACCGTACCGGACTTAGTAATTGTGGAACGTATCGTTTAGCATAGCTGACTTATGATCTGGTACCTTTTAAATGTATAAAGTTAATCATATCTCATCTGCATCATCTATTTCCAAATTTGTAATTGAGTTATACCATCAAGTTGATGTATTCTAATCGAATATATCCAATTTCACTTTTGCAGACAGAAGAAACACGGGACCAAGAAGTAAGTAGAAGGTCACTTGCTGATTACTAGCAAAGAATGTTTTTGTTGTGCGTAATGCGTATATTTACATGGAATAGGGTTGTGAAGAGTTTAAGAGTAAGCTGAACATATCATTTCCCAAAAAACAGACCTAAATTGTTGGCAAAAACACCATCGCATTCTTTAGGCCTGACTTTACTGTTCCATGGTTGTATTCATGAATTCTTGGAACACAGTTCAACTGATTACTCTGACAGTTGCATAGGTCGACTTTTAGTCACATCAGACTATAGCCTTGAAATTCAGACTATATATTATCCACCAAGACACTGCCTCTTTCACTGGAATGTGACAGACGGGTGCTGTTGACGTTGTCCATTTCCACTTCCAGAGGGTCATTTCGATCAGAACGTCGCATTTGCAGTCGCGTACCTTCCTACACCTAGTACTTAGTATTGAAGCACACACTTACCAATCGGTGTGGTATTAACAGATGTGGAATCTGTAAGACAGCAGTTACCAGAGGTCAATTGAGGGTGGCTGTGGAGACATCGAGCAGAACGGGAAATCGTTTTATAAGAACACCACACTTCACTAAGAAAACGAAAGTACTGATTAGTTTCAAGTTGAGCACTGCTCACATTTGATTGCAACTTTCACATTCAGATAGACTTTCTAGTCAGATTCTTTGAAAAAAGCAGTAGACCTGAGTTTCCCTAGTTAATAGTGCACAATCTTACCACGGCCTGGGGTAGAACCATGGCCACATTATCATGAGGCAACCGTGTTGACCACTGCACCGTTTAACTCACATTGGACATGATCGAATTGGTATATCTCAACGCTCAGCCACTTTCCATTGTGAGTAATGAACAATGCGCTGGACGGACAAACTAAAAAGTAGGAGTGTCGAAGTTCTGACGTTTTAACGTGCAATGATAAAGTGCAGAATACTACTGACGCCGGCTTTCAATAGGCCTATTATGGTAACATCACAGAAATTTCGAATGTACCAACGGAGTAAGCTAGCTCTCGTCGAATAGTCGAAAACGTTATACGACCCTTTTCGCTATAATTACCTGGGAAACATCTTCGCACTGTTTTCAGTTTAATACTTTGATGTGCTGAAACAGACTGGAATGTCGATCAGTATGACTGTTCTTCGTTTACATCCTCTTCTATAGTCTACACCGACCGTATTGTGACAGTCTGGTATGTACTTTCTTATGGTTACTAACAGGTAGTACGGAATTTTGGTGAATATAAATCGAACATCCATCACAATTGATTGCAACTTTCGCCGTCCTCTAAGAAAATATGGCTGAACGTTTGCACACGACAATTCGGTCATACCTAGGGTCCGGGGTATAATGGCCAACACAACTGCTTGATGAAGACGTGACCAAAATTCAAATATCGGCCCTGGCAAAGATAAGCTCTGATGACGAGTTCTGACGAGAGTGAAGTTCGGGTATTATGTCTATTTTTGAAAGGAGCTGGTCAAAAAGCTTATTGGAACATGTAGTCTATGTTAACATATTAATGATGTTCAACCCATGTACTATTCATGACGGCTTACAAACTTTCTTGGCTCAAAGCATCACTTTTCTTGTTGAAATTGCATAATCAGATTGCTACTGTAGTCTTCCACTAGAAGTGGTCCTCTCCTGCGGTCGACTACTCAAAGGGTGACTCACTCAGCCCATCCTAACACCAAATGCACATGAGGTATGTTGGAGCACCTCACATGAGTTATTTGACTCAGGTTTACATTGAACTGTTCGGCTGAGAAGCGCGAAGATGTGATCCTTTAGAACACAATATTTTGTTCCGAATGGCTTTCTTCTGAAGGAAGAAGTTAGTTGCACAAGTTGTGATTGTCTATAATTTTTCACTAGGATGAACAGATGCGAGGGTAGTTTTCAACCATACTGGGACAGCAGGTGTAAATCCTGTTTTCGTAACTTCCCCCAATCCATTAACTTAAGACTGTGCACGACTGGAGCATCAATTTTAAGCGTTCAGACATAATCACTTGCGAGTTCAGTGCTGTGACTTCTCCGCTAATATGCTTGGCCCGTTCGATGTCACGTGACCAACAAAACCCCGAATAAAACTTGTTATCATCGGACTAATTACAATACAACATATGAAACTAATAACCAGAATAAGAAAGAAGATCGATCAGCACGGTTTGGTAACTATATCTAGCGCCAGTTATGTAATGTTCCAAATTGCGCGATTGATTGCTCGTGAGTCAGGGGGAATGGGTGTCCGCACAAGCTTTCTCTAAAGAGAGATGTCAACGCTGCTCAATCAAATACTGATGATCTCAGCAAAGGTCAACATCTATCATTTTCTCGTCTTCGAATCATTTCTGGGCACACAGTAAATAACCTGAAAGGCACCTTTCCTGTTACCAGAATGAACAGAACTGGACGACTATGTAACAATGTGGTTTGAAACCATTTTAACCACGTCACTGTCCGACCAACTAAAATGATTTTTTATGCAATTTAAAAGATACTTGTTTTATAGTACGATCAACGTATGATGCTCGACAACTTCAAACGAATAAGTATGCATAGGGTTAGTTGTAGTGCAAGAAACCTGGTCTCTGCGTTGTGATATGATAAGGGGAGTTGAACGGAAGCCAACGCACAATTAGACTGAAAGGCAGGTTTTCCCGGCTGAGCCTCTATGTAATAACTTCAACCGCCGGATTTTTTAAAAAAAGGGAAACCGGTGAACGGACGTGTTATTCACAGACAGTGACTTAGGTTTTATCGCAGCTGATCGCACGGTTTTCTGAAGAAATGCATCTGGTAGTAATTCTTTATGAACACCTCTTGTAAAATGTCCACCTAGGCTTTCAAAGCGCCACTGGTGCAAAGTCCTCAGTCCTCCAGCCAGAAAAATTATGGGGCTTCGCATTAGATTCAACAAGACGAAACCGTTATGGTGAATGTGTTGGCCACCCCAAGTCTGTTTTCTGTACGTTGTTCGTTGGATCGAAACAATTTCTCTTTCCGATAAATGGATAACCTCCAGAGAAGTTATGTGGCCGTCGATTTCTGACTCGTCGATGAACTGAAGGTTGTTACAGGCTGAGTTGATTGTTTGCAAGACACTGTTTATATCGAAGTCTTCATTGACGATAAGATATGAATTGTATTAACCGATTCTTTTTATTCAACCTGGTTACTACTTTCCTGTTTGTCGTGTTTTAAATAGTCCACTGGTAGAACACTAAAAACGAGGCTCGTTCGCTACTTCGTTGTTCACATAATGGGCCTAGTTATGAATTATTCAGTCAACTCCTGCGAAATCTGAAACGACAAGTAACTAATAGTCTGAAACGACTGAAAAACCAAGAAGTCATGACAATTATCCAACATAAAATTATGAGACCCACAGGTACTATCATTCCTCGCCACTATGGGCTATCAAAGATTCATAAGCCTAGCTGCTCTCTGCGCCCAATTTTGAACATGAGGAATTCGCCGTATCACGCTTTAGCACAATGGCCTGCCGATATCTCGGAGCCAGTTCGGAGGAGAATTTGTGTTCATAGTCTGCGAGGTACCTTCGAATTCGTGAATACAGTTCGTGACATTCACGTGGACAATAAAACCACGTGTTATGTTGAGGTAACTACCCTGTTTACTAATGTGCTACTAGTGGGAACAATAGATTAGTTATACAAATTCATTAAAAGCAACAACATTTTAATCGGCTTGCCAAAAGCGTATTTGAAGGAGCTGCTTCTAAACTGCACCCATAACGTGCAGTTTATTTCTAATGGTGACATTTGAAGACAAACTGATGGATTGACAGTTGGCTCTCCATTAGGACCAATACTGACAGATATTTTTATGGGCAAGTTGGAACGAACGGTATTGAGCACTGTTATAGAGCAAATCGTTTTCTACGGACGTTATGTTGATGATATATTCGCTATCACAGATTAATCTGTCAACATAGCTGATATTTTAGAGAACTTTAACTGAGCACATCCGCTGATAAGTTTCATCTCAGAACTGGAGTCAGATGAGTCTTTCCATTTCGTGGTTGTCTCTCTGAGCAGGAGGACTGACAGAGGTTTGAAACGCTCCGTTTATCGTAAGACTACTTGGTCAGGCCAGTACAGTAACTTTGATGGTTTTACTAACTTAAAATACAAGCAAAACCTGGTCAGCTGTTTGGCGGATCTCGGCATGTCATTGTACCAGGACGTGATACGGTGAATTCTTCACATCCAAATTAGAGCGTAGAAAGCAATTAGGTGTTTAAATCTCTGGTAGTCCACACAGGCGAGGAATGATAATACCTACCGGTCTCATAAGATCATGTTGGGCAGTCTTTATGGTTTCTTCGTCTTTCAATCGTTTCAGACTATTTGTTACCCGCGTCTCTATTGCTAATGTTTTATCTTCTTCTTTTGTCATTCTGTTGAACTTCATAGTGTCTGCAAGGGTCACTTGCATTTTGTTTACATAGTCTGATTGTCCAGCAACACTATTTCAGCACCTTTGTCCGGTCGTGTTAATAGTACATACTGCCGATCCCGAAGTGCGGGCAACGTTTCATGATGTCTGCCAGTTACTGGTCCATTGTAATACATGGGACTACGTCGATACTGATAACACAGGCTAACCAGCTCAGCCCTGAACTGTTCTAGTGTTTTCTTTTGTGACCAAACATGTGAAATCATTTGAAGCATCAATTAAGATTCAAGGAGTTGAAAAGAAGCCCATGTTCATACGACTGCCCACTAACCCGTAAACTTACTAGTTCGCTTAAGAGAACGTTTAACGCAGCCAGACCGATTATCTCACTCACCAGTTCACCACTGATTACTATAAATCTGAAGGTTAAAGTGCCGGTCCATAACTCATCTATGGTGATTTACTCGTTCGTTTGCGATTGTTCAGCGAACTACGTGGGTCGTACGACTCGGCACTTGCCTGGAATGATCAGAGAACATCATGCAGCATGGATCGGGACAGGTAGGAGAAAATCAATCACGAGTGTCATTGTAGGTCATCTGGCTGACAGTGATCATCAGGTCAACGTAGACCGATCGTTCACTGTTATCTACAAGGTTCCACCGAACCGTTCAAAACTCGTTCGCCAGCGAATGTTGATCACTGCCGAGGTCATTGCCATTCGATTACGTAATCCAACCTTGTGTGGACAGAAAAACTTCGTTCGATCGCTTCAATGGCCTTGACAATTAGCTGTCTCACCCGATCGATATGTAGGTAGTTAACACTCAATTGGCGTCCACAAACAAAGTCGGCGTTGCAACACACCTACCCAGCGGCCCAACTACGCATCCTGCTAAGCCCTAGGGGCTTGGCACCCCACAGCGGCGATACACACTCAACCGAACAGTCTGTCTCCCACGTAATCTACCAGTTCAATTACAGCTGCAGGGCAGATCGGCGTTTGCGTCAACGTATGACCGAGCACATTCCTAAGCAGTGATCAACGGCAGTCTCAAAAAACGACCTTCTGAATATAACAAGCTCGAAGACCCCGGCTTCATCGATCGCCAAACACATTTTAGCAACCGGTCACCTACTTGACCTTGTTAAATCGTTCATGATATTGTTAAATAATCGCAACCCGAAACTGTTAGCGATTAGCGAGGCAATGCTCATCAAACAACATCAGTCAGTTTTGTGTGCGCAGAAAGCGCCGACGCAATCAATCTCCTTGCCGTGGAATTGATTGAACTATTAGCGCATGAAAGGTCAGAACTATGTGGTTGGATCGTTCAATTGTTGTTGCTATACGCAGTTTGTATACAATTTGCAAGTTTTACGTTGGCGGCTGGTGACAGTAAATCGAAATGTTAACATCTCGTGATGTGTGTCTTCTCTCTGTTTTGACTAAATAGATTAAGGGAACTA
The DNA here is from genome assembly GCA_014338405.1 of Paragonimus skrjabini miyazakii. Classification (NCBI taxonomy): domain Eukaryota; kingdom Metazoa; phylum Platyhelminthes; class Trematoda; order Plagiorchiida; family Troglotrematidae; genus Paragonimus; species Paragonimus skrjabini miyazakii. The sequence goes on from JTDE01022206.1 coordinate 82,152, forward strand.
AATGTTGTAAATTTGAGATAGTGTGAATTTTGTTCAATACCAAGTTTTGTATATCTGTTTTTAGTTTTATTTTCTTTTATCACTGTAACAGGCTGATGAGATTTTATCGAAAACATATTTTTGCTAACTTTCGTGTTCTACGATACTTTCTTCTTTGTATTTCCATTCTTAACTCAATTATAAGCCTAGATGAAGCAGTGATTAGAATTTTATCCTGTTAGCCGAGAATCTTTGGTTTGAGAAATATTTAATCAGCTTTTGCCTGCTTCTCGGCAGCCTGACTGTATCCCAGCTTGTGTATAATCATACTATTGTATGCGATAAACAATCGAATAGTGTACCATCGACCAGTTTCCGTCACTAACAGTATTTATGGATGACTGAGTAATCATTGCACCAAAATCTAAGCTAGGGTGACTCAACAGTACACATCATGTAAGAAGGTTTATAATAGTCCCACTTATCAAGAGCAACTTTGGCTGGACATAAGAATCAATCATGAGTGCGTGGCTGTTCTAACGATTTGTCAGAGTTGCCTTCTCTTGTTCAGTATGTCGTACTCAAATCGATAGGATTTCATGAAATCAGATGATCTTAACCCGAAGAGGGAACAAGACAACTACAAAAACATCTTTAGTCCGTTAGAGAGGCACGTGTCGTTGTTTAACCCAGCCAAGTTTGTTTGAAATAATTGTTTTACCATTTCGAGTGCAATAGTTCGACTCCAACGTCTAATGGACATCCATGGGTGCCTTCGACTGAACGGGTTCAGCCGCCTCTGATACTTATGCACACAACCTGATCGCTTATGCGATTCTATTCTCATCAGCCTTAGGGACTTGTCAAACAACTCGCTTTTAGGGCAGGGAATACCACATTTATCTGTGTATATCCTGGTGCAGTGTGGACATGCGTGTGCATAAAGTGTGGTAAGTGCTTATCAGACACTCATCTCAAGATACAAAATGAACGGCAATACTGTGCACTAGTGTCCCTTGTGAGTCTTACGAAACCACCCAAATTTACTCACGGTACACTTTTTTTTATTAAGCACTTACTAAACAATAAACACTCATGCTTATATTTCATCATTACCTCATCAGTCTGAAGTCTGAAGCATTACTTTACACTTCAAATTTTTACTTGCAGATTCATCTGCTTCGACGGAAGCTACGAGCGGCAGAAGATCAGATTGTTGATCTAACCTCACAGTTGGCATCCAGTGTAAGCGTTTCAACAACGTTTTGCTCATTCTTTCATGTATTAACATAGATAAGTTCATCTGAGCAACACAGTCGTTCGTGATATGCGAATGCAATGTGTATAGTCGTGTAGTTATGCGAGCCACGAAAGCGTTATTTATGTTGCATATTCGATTCGAATAACTAATTTGCATATTACCCATTGGAATGTTAATGGAGTGTCAGTGCATGGAAAGAAACGATTGCTGTTCATGGTCTTGTAATGTAGACATTCTACATTCTATTGGCAATCGAGAACTGAGTTCAACCCGTGGTCAATTTAAAAACACCAAAGGGTTTGCAGACTGAATTCATTAAGGACACATGGTTTCATGATTTATTCGAACGTATTCTGACAGCATGTATCAGAGTGAAATATTCAACAGTGTGCAAACTGCGAGATCTGAATACCTACAGACAGAGCATTATCAGTTGGCAAGTTCATATTATTGTGCTAATTTGAATACATTTTAATTAATGCGGAGCTGCTGCACAGATTGAATCTGTTCACATTGAAACACATTTTCCAACTCTGTGGTCAGGGCTGAATGAGTTGAGAGTTTCAAAATAATATTCGATCGACACGTACATGCGACTTTACCGACACTACAAGTCTCCTAACAGTTATTCTAGCCCAGTCTCACAGGACATTAGCTGTTCGTGTTGGACTGAATGTTATTTCAGTGTGTTTCCGTGTTCGTTAATGAAACAATTGTAGCCAACAGCTTCATTGAATTTACCTCTTGCCTAGTTGCATTCATTTTTCTTTATACCTATAAACTGTCCAACACCATTTTTTTTACCGACCATGAAATTATGGGCGGAAACACCTGTTTTGCTTGCTCATAAGTAGTCAGATTGTTACGCTAAATTTTTCGTGCACTTCAACGCACATGGGTGCAAACATGTCACCTCCCCAATGAAAAGGTACTACTGATGAGTAGTCGGGGAGCTGACGAGCTGCTCTAATGAGAGCGAAACTCGAGTCTAATGCTTCTTTTTGAAAGGGGACGACTGGATAGTCTATGACAACGCGATAACAATGATCAAATATGAGTGGTGTTCAACTTGAGGTATTTTGTAATTGTTGTTGTCAACTGAACTGCATTTCTGAAATAGAACAAAGAAGTGTGAGCTACCAAACGATATCTGAGCCATGAATATCATACACAGTCAATCACAAAGTTATATCACCTACTAGGTTTTTGGTCGTCCGTTTAAGATATGTTTTATTCCACTTAAGCTTCCAATCGTAACGTTTAATTTCATCCCCATAAGTTTGAGCCTTACTTAAGCATGAGTGTTATTTTTTTGCTTTGCGCCTTCACTGTCTAGTCTTCCTTCCGAGTTTTAAGCCACTCCCGCAGTTAATTTTCTCCACGTTTTGCCGACATTTGAGAATTCACTACTTACATTTAGTGTGGAGTGCATCTTTGAATCATCCGGATAGCGAATGTTAACAAAACCGAAAGCAAAAGGAAAGCGCATATGCACATGGACAAAAGGCAATAAAAGATACAGAAATCACACGTAACCTTTGTAACTAGAAAATCGTATGAGACGAAGAATAGACGGACCCTTAAAAACTATACACCTAATCCAGCTAATCCTAGAAAAACGGTACACGAGTTATGCTAGTTTTCTGCTTCTGTATGTACATCGGGATAATGCTTGAATAACGGAAGCATGAGATCCACATGTTCACCAAACTGTTCATATTTTTATAGAACCTGGAAGAATGCAAGACCGGATTGGGCAATATAAATGAGGTAGTGTCATATCGTTCTATTGATGAATCAAGATTCATGTTATGACATCCTGATAGAAGGTTTGGTTTTTGTAAAGAGTGGAACCAATCAGTTCTCAAACAGCCCAGCACACTGTATTACTCAGGACAATAGAATTTTCATGCAGTTATAGTTAGCCATTTGGACAAATGAGAGTAGTGAACAGGTAATGATAAAAAACTCGTCGTTGGAAAGGAATACTGTGATATTACGGGTTCTTATTTGTTGCTCCGAATAAGTGGGTAACCAGATAAGTGGCCGATGCAGAAAGATAACTTTATGCTCTGTCGCTCGATGTGAGTCATGCATTTTAAAACAGGATACACAATTCGTTCCTTTCACTGGACTGAGCGTTCAGCAGGTCAGATGTGAGGGAACTGCCTGGATTCAGTAGCTTCTGGGAAGCTTTTAAATGAATTGAAGTAGTAATTTCGTTGTTTATATCAGGCAAATTATCATGTTAGTACCAGAAAGTGGTAACGATTGAGGTAACTCACAGATGCTGCCAAAACGGATGTTCATTTTGTAATATAATGGTGATAGGATTTTCCATAGTTAACGTACTCGTCCGTTTGTGGGAGTATTTTTGCTTATATGTATTTGTGTAACCAAACATGTAATCTTGTTGCAAGTGAACAGTCTGACCGCGAACTCTAATCAGTAAGGCTTAAGTTAATGACTGACTGGCGACAAGGTGTTTTCGGAAAGTTTTCAATCATCACATACAATGCTAAACGATATTTCATGAAATGACACATACTTCATTGAGCTTTTTCGACCCCGAATTCCAAGGTGCTTCTACAGAAATGCTGTGACTACATAAATGTAATGTTGGATAATGACATTATGGAAACCTTCGAGGTGGTTGTGTAATTAGAAAGTAGCACCAATAGCGGCAGAGGTATAAATATTGTTATAAGGGCATCTCTCCGATGCTTAGGGGTTGCATACATGAGGCGACTGCGGGTGTTTCGTTACTTTACGAATCTTGGTTACTCGGATTAAAAGGTGTGAACTGTCTCTACGTTCTTGAAGGTCGATTTTTGTCTTCGACTGATCACATCCGGCGAAATCAGTCGAGAAACAAGAAAAAGGGTAAGAAGCGAGTATCTGTTTTGGTTCTTTCGTCCAATGTTTAAGTTTGAGCAGTTTAAAATAGGTGGTACATCTGCTTAGGATACCAGTTAGTCGTCTGCTGCGCTGAGCAGCCTTTGTAGATGTTGCAACCGACTGGTGTAGTGTGCTAGACAGACATTTGGTAACTTGACGTAGAGAAATAACATAGTTCACCAAGGGGTTGTCCACTGTAGGCCGGATTCATTTCTCAGGCTGAGACCTTCCCGACTCATATAGACGGTGGCTGGAGATGTTAGGTGGTATGAATGTTATAGTTGTTCGGCTAAGTTATCTGTGAAGTAAATGCACTAAACAACGCGAGATGGTGACAACCTTAAGAAAACTGTCTTGCTGATGATGTCTTACATTCACTTATAGCTTGCTTTTGTTCGTTATTGCTTGTTTCCAGCGTACGAGCAACTTAATGGTGAATACATGAGTGCAGAGTTATTTTTATTTATAAAGTTTCCTCATCTCCTTTCCTTAGTGATTCTTGTTTACGACCTACTCTTTTCTTCACTGCAGTACGTTAGTTAAGTTTTAACGAGAACCACTGATGTATTGCCGTCTTTGGCTATTATTACTATTTACGAAACTTGTAGATGATTCGGAGTGCTCAGTCTGACACATCCGAAGACAAACAAAATGTTGACAAAGGAAGTCTTGGTAAACTAATTTTGAAGTATAACACAACTACTGAGTAGATAAAGGACAATAAACAACCTGTTTCACCGGTTGGGCACTCTGAACTGCAGTCGGACCTCGGTGGCTGGAAATCTTACTGATAACATCATCCCTGTACGATGGAGCTTATTTTTGAAGGTCTGTCGTTTCAGACATAATATGAAGCCAATGTTTCAGTAGTCAACATGCCTGCCTCATAAAAGTGGGGCTGGAGTATTAATCCAGGCTGTAGAAAGAATATTCATTACTGACTGGCTCTAACATGTGTAAAACTGGGGTACAGAGCTGCCTTTCGAAATTGACCGGTTAAAAGTTTAGGGGAACACAAATACTGTGGTAATTTGTGACTGACATTCAACACATGGCAACTAAATCTATCAGTTTTTACTAGAAATAAATGGTAACTAATTATATTGTGTACATAAAATGGCGTCTAATAGATCAACACATCTTCACGAACTAACGGTCTCAATTTTGTCATGTACAATGCGTATCGATCTATATAATCACGCCTTAAATCAGAAAAAAAATTATTGTCACGGTGGATTTGTTCTTAGCGCGAGGCTTTCCGTGGGGGCGAAGGTTGTACATGCCGCATGTGATTCTTTAGACATGTGACGTAAGTCGTGTCGGAACTGAAAGATACCACGGAACTAGAAAGAAATTCTCCAGGAATACGTAATGTACAACCATACACGAGCTCTGCTGAAGTGCATCCAACGTCTTCCTTTACGGTGGTTCGCAAGCCAAGAAGAATAATAGGTAGACGATCGGACCATTTGCCACCTGTCGATGTTGCCATCAAAAACGCTCTGAGTTGGCGGTGGAACTTTCCGACCGAGCTGTTCAACGATGAATGGTACGCAGTGGTCTTTATGTGCTCGCATCCATGAATACGATTCAAGTCACGGAGAAGAGCTGAAATAAACTGAGATGCACGGTCTGTTGTGATTGTGGTCGGAACGCCAAAATTCGAAATCTAGTCTCGGCAGTGGTGAGGATATGCACTACTTACTAGCTCTAATCAAAGCGAAACTCGAGTTTAGGGCTTCTACCGTTCGAAAGGGGCCGACTGAATAGTCTATGAGAATGCGACAGTTGCGATCAATTATGGGTGATGTTCAAAGTGAAATAAACCACCCCCCCGGCTACTCATCAGTAATGAACAAGCAATTTGTATGTACAATGAACATAACAAGTATGAGGAACAGTTTGTAACAAGAGTGCAAAAAGGTAACAGACTCTGCAAAGGGAAACTCGTTTTCTAGACAACTGTAAAACAGTGAAATTGAAACAAAAAATTAACAGCCTGCTGGTCGATTTGCTTCAAGTGTGAAGCAAACATTCAAGATAACATTTGAAAGATTGATATTATTCAGTTTCACTAAGATTTGTGGTATATTTCTAGGGGAATACCTAAACAAACGTCTTTTCCCACAGTCCAGTTAGACTCCTAATAAGGGCTAGCACAGTTTAGACGTTGGAAACGTAACATTAAAATCCATATGCGAACAAAAGATGAAAAAACTGAGGAAAAAGGCAAGTAAGGTGTATAGTGACATTTCGTTTATTTCTCGTGGGTTACTAGGGCGAAAGTGATGCCAGCAATTTATGGTGAATGATGTGGATGTTGGCAGTGGCGATCATATGCACTACTGACGAGCTTTAATGAGAGTGAAACTCGAGTCTAGTGCTTCTGCTATTCGAAAGGGGCTGACTGGATAGTCTATGGTAGTGCGACAGCTGCGATCAATTGTGGGTGATGTTCAAATTGAAATGCTACTAACAATTTGTTTGGGTGTGAAATTGTCAAGCAATAAGAGGCCGAAGATCAGATGTTGATAGACGCTGGCAAAGCTGTGAAATTAATGAAACTTATACTGGCAGAAGTCAAGCCAAAATGACAGATTAACTTATTATTAAAGTATTATTGTGATGGAATAATGCGTAATGAGATCAGCTATGGAGGCGGCTACCACGGAGGATATGACCACGTGATTCTGTAAACAAGACGCAGGCAAAATGCCTTTGTACTAAAAGTCTTCCTTTCTGTTAATTGCTCAAAAAAGCACTTAATCAAGGGGTTGTTGTTTTGGAACACTAAAAGTGTTAGACTTCACAGTTAAAAATATCAAATCCAGACGTTTCAATGCATTGTTTTAAGCAAGCGCTAAAGTTCTTTCTTCCCACGAATTTGGACGATATGTACGAACAACGTCACTTGTTACAGAGTTGTTGTGTTGCATTGCTGCTCTTCCTTAGGTAAAAAATAAGAAAGCGTTCAACCTTAGATATATCCACGTGCGGACAGTGACTGACTGCGGGTAATTCGGGTGTAGTTTCCAAAACGATATTTAGCTGAAGGTCGTCTAGGTTACCAACAAAACATCCAGCAAATACAAATCCTGAGCAAAACAATCATCAGCCCACCGGAATGCTGACATTTAGTTCACATGTTGACCAAGACTGGTGCGCAAAACGGCGCTTTTCACTCACGGATTGTGGTTGTAAGGAAAATTCTCACCAATTAGAAATAAGACGTGCCCATCGTGCGGTTGATCGCACTTTGTTTTGAAAGTTAGTTAATGGTGAAGTATAGGTGCAACCCATTTCCCAAAATTACGAATACTAATTGCGGTTAGCCTGAGTTAAAGATTCCAATCGACGGACTTTGGCTGACTCATCATTAACTTCCAACCTGGTCGCCAGAACTTTCACTCGTTCTGTTTGACGAGATTTATCTATTCACTCAGCCACTGAGATAGCCATGAGTGTTTTTTAGACGCATGTTTATTTGGAACGAATCCAATAAAAACTATTGGATGGTCATTGGTATTTGTGCCGATTTGTTGTGTCCAAATGACCGTTGCGAAAACTATGTACTACACTTTACGGCGCCAAGAAATACGAATGAACTGGGTTGAGTACTGCTGTTGTCATGAGCATCATCCGGTTACGCGGCATCATATTTGGCCGTTCTACCAATTTCAACTATCCATCCATAAATTGCCACACCTGAGACGACTGTCAAGTTAGTCTCAATCTGGAATCATTATTTGTGTACGGACTACATACTATTTACCGATGTTGTTAGTAGCCTACTACGGAGTGATGCTCAGTGAGGTTGAGGTACATTCGTAACCGTATTAGCAGTTGTTATTCAGTATACTAAAAGTATTTTCGTGGTAGCACTGCGTGTTGTATTGGTAGATGCTCAGTACTTTTGTGCAAAAGTGTTTGGCCAGCTAATTCGACAAGTATTCCAAGACATCCCAATACAATAACTGAAGTGATAGATGATGATAGGCTACAATTGCATGGACACTAATGCAGACTGAGTTTACAGAATACGGCTATTAGTTTGGTCGGCTTAAGTACCAGGACTCGTGATAGAAAAGTCACCGAGCCACTAACAACAAAATGAGCCGTTATTATGTTTTCGTTGGGTTCTTCACTACTGAAACACATTCTGTTTATTGGTTTCAGTCAAGAACGTAACATGTGCGCTGTTATGACATAGACAACACACATTTGGCCACACCATAGACGAACAAGTGTTCTTTTAAATACGTGACTTCTTTGATTTTACTTGTCAGCATTCCAGTGGTTAAGGTGGATACGATCGATCTTTATGGTAAGTTGGAATGCTGATTGTCCGCCTGGAGACCGAGAATTATTTTGTGGAGAATTACGTGAATACCAACGCATAAGAGGTGTTTTCTTCCTGATTCATTCAAACCACATAACGAAGACTGCAAAACAGCGATGCGAACTTTAATATACGTAGAGACAGTAAGACATACATTTTTTCATTTTTGGTGATTGCATCATAATATTACTTGGCTTGTAAATCTACTCCTAAATACGGTACTGGTAACAACACTTCAACGTTTTGTCAACCCCATGTCTTGAAACAGCCTGCTTAGACATGTAGCAGTGGAATGTGTAACAGTTCGCCGGTCAACGTATCTCAGTATTATTCATTTTGCTGTAAAATTTCTGTACTTTAGAGCCCAACGTTTGAAACAAACAGTTTGACAAACACAAGCTGGCAACTAACCTGTTTTTTACGAAGTTGAATTTTAAGAAATCTCGATATCAAAAAGTACGTGCTACTCATCTATCAAACTTCGCCAGAAGCACACCACTTCTTTTCGTGATTGTTTACCCTCGTGAGGTATGAATACTCATTGAACGTCAACCATGCAACCTACTCGGTGACCAGCGAATATTAAAGTTACCCAAATTACTTAGGACCCCGAGAAAAAAATGACTCTTTGAGCACCTCCACTAAGAGATCGATGTATGCGTATCGTTCTAAGAAATTCGGTGAATCTAAAATGAAAAAAATAACCTACTACTACGATGCCATCTTGCAGTGAGATTGGACTGGAGCAGTCTTCTGAACGATGAACGTTCAGCTGATCGGCACTCACACACAAGTTACTGCAAGCCGAATTGCGATCGATCAGCACCAATCAGTCCGAAATATCGATCGGCCGCCATGTTGATTAGTGTTCTCCTAAAAAACGAGTGCTATTTTCCAATGAACTGAGAATGTTTAGTACTGCTCGGATTCCAGTTCTGACTTTTTCTCGTAAGGTTAAACTGTTATATAAAATTAAGTGGCCCTAAAAACTAATAAATGGTCACTGATTACCGATTATTCGATTCTAATGTTTCTTTTCGCAATAGGCTGGCTGGAAGGTTTATCTGAATGTGAAGGTTGCGATCAAATATGAGTGGTGTTCAACTTGAAATCAACAAAAAACTTATATAAACGATTGCTTCGCAGGTCATATTTTGAAAGTGACAACCATTTCAGTGGATGTGCTTCACATTATCCATAAAGACTGATTCATCGGTGTAACGAATGTTCTTGTAAACTGATAGAGAATGACCGTTACACTGTTTACTGAATTACAGGCCGTGTCTAGGATATTGTTTACATAAGTAAGACAAAACATGCTAGAATTTTCATCAACTTCCTAATACCCACCGTTACCCAACTGAAATATTTTCCGCTGTTTTCCGCTACTGTCAATGCGGAGTTTATCGACAGCGGAAATGAGCAGAGTGAGTGACCAGAAACCAAAAATGGTTTCACGATTAGATTATGTATTTTCATTGCCGATTTAAATTATGTTTAGTTCAGTGCACTTCTCTTCTCATAAAAGTCTGCATCCGGTCCACAGCTGAAGGTGAACAAACCAGGTAACTATGCAGGAAGTCCATCAGTTTGCAGTGAACTGATTCTCAGGTCAACTAAACAAACCTTCAAATCTATAATTCACTGGATTTAGATGGCATTCAGATTTATAAGGTCATCAACAGAGATTTAACCTTCCCATGGCAACCACAATAATTCTGACATGTTGGACTATTGTCGAAAATAATATTAACTGGGCGATTTCTTTTCTATAAAAGGAATGTGCATCATTGCACCCAATAGGAATTATAGAATCTTCTAGTTGTTCATGACTACGCTTGAACTCTTCAACGTGCTCGTGTGGTTTATCGCATAATGTTATGTTCACGACCAGAAATTAAACGAAGTCCCGCTTCCTGCCTAGTCAGATTCTTTTTACGTCTGTCCGCTTCTTAACAGTGTGATACGTTATCTGATGAACTGAGTTTCAGTAAGCGTGATTTGGTTTCAATTACTCAACAGAAGTTACACATACGTTGCTGATTGAAAATCGAGGAGTTGATTGATTTAAAGTGAACATCCCTCTCAGTTGATCTCAGCCTTTGTATCCTCGTAGAGATTTCAACGGGATCTTTTTGGAACAGTTTGGTTTTGTAATAACCCGCCAACATTCCATCACCTTGGCACCAGAAGACGTAAACTGCGTTTTACCTTTTCATGGGGGAGTTGCGTCAACTACTGCGTCAATTATCTCACACTATGTACCGCCGACGTACCATATCTAAACGCTCACGCACCGTCGCCAGTAAATACTGCACAGATTGACTGACTGCCTTAAGGAAAGACAAGTCCTTGATCAGGACTTTCAGTTAAGTTGGAAGCATCGAATCTACTGAACTTTCTTAACAGTTTCGTCTACTGGTGAATACTAGGGGATTTAGTTGGTATATATGCCATATTGCACATCCATCTTTATTTTTTGTTAATCCTGTGGTTGTTCTCACACCCATCAAAGCGTGCAAATTGTTCAGTCTTCCCCAAATTTGATGGCTTAGATGTTGTCCGCACCGATTAAGCAACGAGTTGACTTTTATGTTCTTGTTATCAGAGTTTAGTAGTGAAGTATGGGTTGTCACAATTGTAGCCTGTTCAGTCATCGTGAAATTTCACCTATGATGATGTGTTTATTGCATTTCATACCGGTTTCCCTTTCAAAATGTCTAAAGTCAACTGTTATTTAGCCACGGATTATATACCAAACACATTTGCCAAAAAATAGGTGAACAGTCGTGATTGAGCTTTGTTAGTTGACTGTGTGAAAAGGCAGCTCCAGTTTGTTTATGTTTATGAAGACACAACGGTACAATGCTCAAATTAATCGAGTTGGGCCAACAGTAAAATCGTACGTAAAAACCAGTTATCATCTGGTACTTTGACGGTGTTCCACAGACCATGAAGAGCCGTGAGTTATTGGGACAGACGAATATATTGCTGTCTGATTCTCCTGTGGGAAGCCACGCTTATGTTTGACTAGAGTGTCCATTTGATTAGGACAAATTAACTGTCATACTAGCGTGCTAACAGAGTCCCGAGACGGACGATGAATCAAATGATAAATCTCACTGCAACCGGTGTGGTAATCCCAAGGACAGTAGACTTAGGAGAGGAGAATAATCAGTGTGTTCGTGTCCGTTGTCTGTCTTGTTTGTCGCACAATAGCAGCTGTCCACAAATGTATTTTCAAATTAACTTTGTGAATAGTTTGTAACTTTCGTGGACACAGTTGAATGTTCCCTTTCACATGCACACACACACTGAGTTAAGTTGTTGACAGATCTCGAAAGATTGATTTTGATTTTTATAAGTGAATCGATAAATGTATAATAATCATTTATTACTTATCAATGGTCAGACTGCCTTTCAACAAGACTAACCATATCTGACTTCAACGTGAAGACAAGTTTTACTCATAGAGTCATTGATTGGAATTAGCGGGACAATTACTATTACCGGTTCAGGCGATCCAGCAGTTTAAGCATTATCCATCAGTGAATGTGGTTTACTGTCTAGTCATGGTAAGTCGTGAGATCAGTGGTGTGGTGGTCAACTCGGTTACCTCATTAAAACGTGGCCCGAGTTCAAACCCCAAGTCTGGCAAGAGTATGCACTACTGGCAAGTCCTAGCAAGAGTGAAAATAGACTCCGGTGTTTCTGTTGGCTTGAAAGTTTATGAGCACAACATAAGCTATGGCCAGCTGTTAGCGCTGTTCAATAAATACTGATTAAAAGCCACTACTGTTAACCAGTTACACGAGTGTATTCTGACTGGCAAGATGTGTATGAAGGGTTGACAGATGGATAGTATCTCAGCCAGGTTGCGGTTACTTAATAAGTCAGATAATCATCATTATTTGGTGTGTATCGCATAATTAGTGGGAGAATTTCAAGGCAAATAAACAGGGGTCCAGCTCTATTTGATCAAACAGAGCATTGGAATAACTAAGATCAAATACAATGTAAACAGAACCAACGGTTTTCATCTTCTCAGACTATAGCGGTCAGTCTTGGGTCGGACCGACTGAATTCCATTGATGGCTAGACGAAAGAACCTCTTGAGTAGACGAAACGGTTTGCATGAATATTACAGTTACCCTCTGTTCCTTCTCAGGAACATTTGTAATTTAATCGTCAATATGATCACTCGCATTAGTTTCATTCCTCTTTCGTTTCTCTTGCTCTTAATAAGTAGTCCGCACACTCCATTGTTATGTTCATTTCCACATATTTACCAGCATCTTGCCTGATATAAATACGCCCAAATTCTCCGACTGTTTTCTCCGGTTTGACGAATCCTCTGACGTAGAAATTACACATTACGAATGGACCTAACTACCGGTAATGTACACTTCATTCTGAACTTGTCGGCAATCATGGGATACCGTTAGATCTGACTGGCGCATAACACAGTCTTTCCGTTCAAATGCTATCTTGACACAAGGTGTGTGTACAGTCTTTTCACATAACAGTAAATACCTCAGGGAGTAAAGACTGAGTGTTGGTTTGACAACACAACACACAAAAATGTGCAATATGAATAAATGTGAACCATCTGATTTGTAAGATGTAACAAGTTCTGATTATACAGAAGTGCTGGTACTCTGTGATAAAATAACCCAGCGTGAACATCGATATCCTATTGTGCTTCATGTGTACAAACATACAGAAGATGGATCTTTCGATTGTAACATGTGTTTCTGACCCACTGCTTTGATTTGCATGCCGTTCTGATGGCACCATGCTGAGATAGCTGTCAGATAGTCGAGGGTAATCCACGGATTCCATTATCAGTATGTGCCTGAGTCTACCAATTGCAGGTAGTTATAACATAGCATAAACAGTGCGCTGACCAGCCAGTTGGGTTCTCTGTGGAATACGAGCAGCTGTTCCACACAGCTAGACTTGCCTAACCATTTTTCAATGAAATATGTAGAGATCAATCTTATAGGTTCTTCGCTCACTTGAAAAGAAGTCATTGTGCATATCGCTTCTATTCAGAAATTACACGACAGTTAGGTCACTAAATTAATGTCTTCGTTAAACCATCAGTTGGTTCCAGCTGCTTCATTTCTAAGGCCGTGATAAACTTGGATCTGAATTAAAACTGCCTATCCACTACCAGTCAATGCTTGAGTACTCAATTGTCTGTTGTCAAGCAACGGAATGCATAAATCGTACTTTAAACGGATTAAGGAACACCATCTTACATAGCTTGGTAGCAGAACAAATTGGGCAACTACAAGCCCGATAACATAACATCTAGACGAATTCAGTAATTAAGTGAACAGTAAGAGTGATTTTCATATTTTCCCACAGCTGCATCCGCTTTTCCCTATTACTGGCACGTAAGTTGTAAACGAATTGGCTGGTACAAACTGAATGTCACTTAACTTCAACCACGGCTTTTGCATTTAGATAGGCGTTCCAGACAAACTGTTTCGACTAGAAGTAATAAAGTCACGTTTCTCTCCTGTTGTAACGTGTCAGTGACACATTCACCATTGCTTGGATTTGGTTTTCCGTCAGCGGTCTCATAAGGCGTCTGCAGTAACTGCCACACCAATAACCCTACACTATCATAAACCGTTTCGGAAAAATTTGCCATCAGTAATGGCCAGATTGTTCGTTTAACTTGAAAATGAATGCAGCAACTGTGCTACTGACTTCGACTGATGACCACGGGTTTGAGACTTATCTTCACTGAAATAAATATGCTTGTTGAGCAAGTAATTAGCCAAGCGTAAGTAGTAGAACTTTAGTTGCAAGCAGATTTGGTTAAAGTTTTAGGCGCAACAAGTCATCTGCTTCCACTGTGAGATCAAAGGCACAATACCCAAAGTGGATGTCCCACGAGAACGTGGGAAAAGTTCAACTCCTGCTTGTCGCAAAGATCTGCACTACAGTAGCAAAACTTACGAAGGAGGCTGACTGGGAAATCTGCTCAACTATGAAAGCTGTAGTTTTGTTATTGTTGAAACAAAGTTGTGGATATCTTTCGACCGTCATGGTTGCAATCAGATCAGCATTGGGTCGCCACATTGTCCCTCATTCGGGTACTCAATATATATGTTGTGATTCATTCTCGGGTCGTCAACTGTTATCACACATGTGTTTTACTTTTTATCGCCCATTGTCTAAGCTTTCCATAAATTGAGTAACTGTACTGACATGTTGAAGAGCTACCGAGACCAAATAATTCACACGTTTAGCTATTCACAATCGAAAGAGTATCGTTCATACCACGTAATTGTAAGTTGAACATCACCCATAATTGATCGCAGCTGTCGCACTACCATAGACTATCCAGTCTGCCCCTTTCGAAAATAAGCACTAGACTCGAGTTTCGTTCTCATTAGAGCGCGTCAGTAGTGCATATTCTCGCCACTGCCGGGACTAGAACCACG
>JTDE01022206.1:97189-132591 GCA_014338405.1 Paragonimus skrjabini miyazakii
GAACTATTTTCTGCTGCCTTTATGCTCATTGCATTGACATTAGAATACACTTTTTCCAACACTAGTTCATAAGCTGTCTATCACGGAGGTACATCTGCAAGGGTTGTTTAGTTGCATCGGATGAAAAGTTCAGATCACCCTATATTCAAAAGTGACCAGCTTATCTCGAGGGTTGCCGAGGACGCAACACACGCAAGACGAACGGCTACTAGCATGAAAGTTATCTCATGCTCAGACCAGTGGCAACACTGACTGACTGTTTTTGACTGAGTGTTGCCACAAATCGTGCTCTCGAAGCGTCTAAGGGGTCAGAGGATGTTTGGCGTGTGCTACAACTTGATGGCACCCTGGTAATTTTTAGTGACTGTATAGTTATATATATATAAATGTATTAATCTGGTGATGCTTGGTTCAAGGTGCAGATGCCATGGTTTTCGTTCATCCTTAAACTTGCTGCTCTACTCACTCTGTTTCATTATAGGCTCAGGTTGTTTCGGCGTTTGAACAAAGTTTGAACAGTATGTCACAGCGCCTACAAATGTTGACCCACACAACAGCGAAAAAAGTGAGTTAATCAATTCATCTTTTGTTTATTGTTTTCCTATTTGAAAAACCGTCTTCAAGTATCATACTTCCATGCACACATTCATTATGTTTGCATCTAAAGCTTCAAGTCTTCTAACACTGACTACCGTTTAATGGATTGATACATACGGAAAAGCTGCGTTTGACTGCTGTTTGCTTTGGCATATTACTAGACCTAGCTAGTGTCGGCAAGCTGAAATAACTTGCCCAAACAACTCTTTTCAGTTCCAGTATTCAGGTATATTAGATAATCTGTAAGCCTGTTTGATCTTTTCCACTAGATTTTACACACAAGTCAAACTTCTGTTTATATCTTCACAGATTGTGCTTCTCTGATTTCTCCCTTTCAAACACACGGTAAAATGTCAGAGTGAAACAAAGCGATCCTGTCTATATCCATAGTTAGTGAACATAATTATAGCTTATATAGAGCATTTCAGAAGTAACCTAGTTAACCTTTCGTTACTCACTAATGTCCAACCATAAATTATGTTCATCTTTAAAAACAGCACTACTCAGTCGTCACATTATATCCGCAACTTCGAACGGACTCGACTGACGCTTCTCCTATGCGAAGGCGTCGATCGTATCCGGTCATAATCTGGATTGTGATATAACGAACTTTCTGGCTCAGGGGAATTATAAATCCAGTTCAAATTTTATGCATAAGGAGGCAACTAGCAGAGGTTTGAATTGTCAAAACAAGAGACTAAGATTCCGTCTCATGAAGCCAATCGAATGACTTGCATGGGGGACAAACTGAGTGCCAGTACAAACGAAATAGTTTCGTTCTTATACGGTCCCATATGTTTAGTAATCCCATATTTGGCGAACGAGTTCATTCCGCAACAGTCTTTTGGAATGTATGAACCATTCGTGCATCATGTTTTTCTATCAGTTTGTCCGGGCCGAGAAATAACACAACTTGTACAGTGTAGGTTTGCAAATAACAGAACAACAAAAATGTCAGCCTCTCTCTGGGTTGAATAAGTGTGTTGCCACAGTTTGATCATACTTTCAATATTCGCTCCGTTTTGTTTCCGCTTGTCAATCGCCAGCTTTGGGGCCAAGAATACTGATAACTAAGTGAGATTCCTTACCAAAGTGGAAATGAGTTGTTTGTGCACAGGGTGCCACTCCACGTGTTACCGGCAATCAAATTATAGTGTGACTTGTGGAATGTCGGAATATGGGCGAATGGTTAGCAGAACGCTGCATTAAAGGCAACAACGCGATGAACATACGGTTATAAAGGATAGTAAAATTTAGAAAAACGGTCAGACTTACCTGATTGATGAAACCCAAAACTAAGTCAAAATAATCATCACTCACACTTCTTAACACAGAATGAGTTTGCTCCCTGACCGACGTCAGAATTCGGTCCGGATACGAGCAAGAATAGACCATAAGAAAACAAGCTAGTTGTGTAGTGTGCAAGAGACCAATTAGTGTGAGTTTTGGTCACGGCAACTGTAGGGCTTGACTAAACTGTTTGGGTAGACAAACAGCTGAAGTTAAGTCATAGCTGGGTTTCTTATTCGGATAGTGCTAACTTTGTTGACGGCCAACATCTGCAGCTAACCATTTTGAGTTATTTAAATGGAACTCAATTTATTACACGGAAGGCCTACGAGGGGTCAGTACACCAGTGTCACCCAGGTGTGCTACGATTGTGATGTCGCTCGATTCTGACGCACTAATTCCGAGCTGATTTAAGTGTCGTTGTCTGATTCGTTTAGACCAACGTGTAGTCGTCCGATCAACGTACGAGCATACCAACAAAGACTGTCTGAGAGCAGAAAGTTAGTTTTACCAGTTCAGTGTCACAAAGGGCAGTCAGGCAGCGTGGGTGCTGAGATCTATCTCGGAAGTTCATATAGTGCCAAAGACTGGCTCAATAACGCGTTATCATCACTGAAAAGTAAGCGGATGAATACTACCTTCTTCTACACATCATTACGTGGTTCAGCCAAGCTCACACTGCGCATTATAAAAAGATTAGAATAAAAGGTTTGTCGTAATATATTGATAATAGATTTTAAATCGAGTTAATATGTTTACAGAACAACTTTTCCTTGTCCTGCTTGTCAAACAGCAAAAAAACTTGCGTTTTTACTTGGGTAACACGAAAGTACTGTTTGGTTCATGCCGTCCTGGAACCCATAAACTACCGTCAGGTTGTCGTTTCAGAAACTTAAACACGTTTAGCTGATACGGTCAAAGCTCATTAATTGGACCTATACGATACCTCTAGTTTAGAGTGGTCCACTCTCACCCGCACCGAGAGTGACATTCCACTTCGGTCACAAATTGGGAACGGTTACTTTTACGACTGTACTTTCGGATTTATCAATTAGATAACTCAGATGATCTTTCTAGCTTCCAGTATCCAATAGAGAAATTATTTTCGTTACGTTACTTATTCTCCGAGTAAGTTAGATGTTCAAGAAGAATGTTGTGCTTAAAAATTGTCCAGACTGGGGCTTACAGTTCTTATTTTTGGAACCGAGTTTGGGATTACAATAAATCGTCTCATAAAATGTCAGAAGAAAACTCACAAACTTGTTAGAACCGACAAAAAATAATTTGTATTTGTATGACTCAATGTTATTTGTAAGTTATTTCAGCTGTTTGTTTCCATCCTCATAGTTGGAAAACGATTAATTAGCACAAACCTTAGTTTGGTAACTCCCCTCATGCGTTACCAATAGCAAATCCGGAGTTCAGTAGACAAAGTGACGCCAAGATGTAATGAATGATGAACCTAAGACAAACCATGGTTTTCTAGAGCACATCGAACTACGAGACTTTATGTATAGAAAAAAACTAAAGACCTTTTATTCGCCTTGGCGTCCGTAATCAGCTAACATAACTATGTACATCATGGACCACAGGAATACCAAGACTTCCTTAGCCGGCGTGTTCATCTGACCTTAGCGACACTGAGCACATATGAGATTACCTAGAATGTATTGCTAGTCAACTTGGATTATTGCCAAGTTCAGCAGTCCATTGAAACACGTCAGCTAATTGTCACGTATGATGGAAAAGTGAGACGATAACTATAGACTACAGCAACAGATTTCTCCTTTATGTGTGGTGCGATTGTCTTGTTCTGAGTTTCACTCCAATTTGAACTCTGCAATTGACAGATTTGGCATGGTTCAAGGGGCATAACTCCAGCCCCACATATGTAGTTACGCCAATGAAAAACGACCAGGCAAATGATTGACAGACTTTTAGAAATTGGCCGTTTTCAGTTTGGGATCTGCGCTACTTTTTGACTTAAAAGTCAGTGTGGAAAATTCGTATAGGAATTTATTCAAAAAGACCAATAAATTCCATGAATATGCTTTTTTACCTTGAGGCCATTGACAATTGTACTAGCTTTTGCGCTATTCTGTCATTTAAAAACCAAGGTAGTTTGTTGAGGCAGAAGAAGAGCAAAACAAAACTGCAAGAAGAACGACAACCATTTCCCGATTTGCTGAAAAATGGTGACGTTTACGGATCCACAAGTTCAGGACTCCAACAAGACTGAACTACTCCACACGAAACTAGTGAACACAGAATAGGGTGGGGCTTTGCAGGAAGATAACAACATATGTATAATTGGTAAAACAAAGTGAAGTAAACTTCTCAGTGGAGTATAAAAATACAAATTACCCAAAGTTAACTAAAAAACACTCTGAAATAAGGTTACCTAAGAGTTGAACTAACTCAGGAAAAATTGTCTTTTGAATTAACGCAAAAATGCACACGGACAATAAAAAAATCGTCAGCAGGCATATTAGGGAGAGATATTTGTTTTAAGAATGAGGTCAACATGTTCGTAATGGATACCTTCACATGTTGTAAGCTGTCATAATATTCCTGAAAAATACATAATCCGTTGCAAAATAATTGCGGTTGAGTCATAACCCCTTAATTTTCGGGAACATTGTTTTTCACAATATCAACAACTTTGATACAGACTAAGGTATTGGAAAAGCTTGACATGAATGTTACAACTATCACTTCAAGGTAGACTTATCTGAACACGATGTTGGACAAATTTGGAAACTCATTGTGATTGTCTCTTGGGGTGGGAAATGTTAACTCGTATAGGTTAAGACCTCACTAGTATTAAAGTAAGCATATACAGCGATGCGTAAGTCTCCTTAAACCAGCTGAGCCAACAGAGGTGCAAGAAAAGCTGATGGTCTAAACAAATATTCGCAAGACGATCATGCAACAAGTCCTTTATCTCTTTGAAGTTAGTTTTGTGGGGCGTCTTGTTACATAGTTTTACGCCAGCATTCCACTCGTTTCGAGTCCCTTGTCGTTGCTGGTAGCGATGATGATGACGTTGGGTTGACTGCCATTTTTGTCACATATGTCCATGTTTACTACACTGACTCATCCAGGTCAACGTGTGAGACAACAGCTGTTATTCATTTGCATTTCTGACAGGATACCGAATTACACGAATTACGAGCTACCATCCACACGTTGCGCTCCCAATCTGGCCTTGGTTTATCCAAACTGTTCCGAACAAATGAAAACAACGGAGCCGATCGAATACCGGGACAAATCGAATGCACAGAAGTGAACGATGTAGAATCCACTACAATCGTCTCAAAACGGTCCACTGAGGAACTGCAATCACAAACGAGTTCTGATCATCCTGGTCGAACATGTCTCCCGCCCGAAGGAACAAATCAAAAGTCTACACACTTAGGGTTAAGAACCTCTGAAGCCGGTACAAATAAGAGTGGATGGGTAAGTAGGTTCGCTAATGCAATAACACTTCAGTATTGATGTGAAGCCTGCTTAAAGTTTATCAGAACGTGTGTTAGAAACAGTTCGAAATGCACCAGTATGTGTTCTTGTAACCAGTTCATGACCTATTACGAAAAAATCGCTAATGAAAAATCAAATATAACATGAATAAGCCTCCCTGGATAAGGTCGTTTAACAATAACTAAATAAGTTGCGCTGATTATCTCCACAAATTGTAACGTTTTTCTTGTACAGACCAAGTTCACCATCATTTTACTTGTTAGCTGAGATCTATTATCATGCAACATTTCGTTCATTCTTCTCATTTTCCTACACAGAATGATTGTCAAACGGACAATCTATTGTGCGCTCACAAACAACATTTCAGGATTTGTTTAGCCAGCAAACCACATTCAGTTATATAAATGTGTGCGCGGGGGAAGCTTTTAAAAAAAGTATAAATAGACTACTGAGTAAAAGGATGAACTAGAAAGTCGATAGGAGAGAGAGGAACTGTTGACAGCTGAGTCTGCTAACGGTCAAGCTGTCATGTGTGCTCTGCTCCTTCAGTTAGAGAAAAGTACATGATGCTGCTAGTTGATGTTTATTGAATTACTTTCAACGAACGGAGAACGGAAGTAGTGCAAATGCGGTTGAACATTGGGGGACAAAGTGGAAAATAGATGACGAAAAAAGAGAGAAATCTAACCAAACAATGCACAAAATGTCACTGAGGTGTGACTAAGTTCGCTACCATCTGACTCACTGGTGATTTTTTTAGGAGCAGAGTTAGTATCTCATAGAAAGCCAAAGGGCATTTGTTTACAACTTAACAGGTAGCCCAGAAATACTTTGTGAAATCTTTTGTTTATCTTTGTTATACGCTGGACTGTCCAGCTTTTTGCAGTAGCAGGACATTACAAAATGTGTTCTGCGATTCACTGTAGGTATTGCACGTGAAGGTTCGTTCTCATATAAACGTTCGTTTGACGAGTGTAGGTTTCAAACCGTTTCGCAGAATTTGACAGCTGGCAACACCCATAGCATAGATAAAATGTCTGACATATAGGTGGGCGGACCCACAAACGGACTTCATAGGGAGTAACCATGGTGTCCACTACCCCAGGGACATTCATATATAGATATTTTTTAACTTAATGATGGATAATATCGAGGTGATGAAGTAACTTATCGAGTGATCAGACCGCTTTATTGAAAAATATTTCAGACTATAAGTGAACTGGCTAGAAAATTAAGATCTTCATACATGCTACTTATAAGTGAGTTCATCTGTAAACAGAACCACTTTGGAATATTCAGTTCGAACATTTCTCATCACATTCAACTATGGGTTCACTCATTGAAGTACTAGCTGACACTGATCATCAAGGTTCTCACTGTCGATCGCTAACAGTCAAAATATACATTAACAAAGTCTGTTAGCTGACAAGTTTGTCAACGATCAGAACGAGTATGTCCTCCAAAACCGCAATACGCGGAAATAACGATCCAGATAACCGACCTGGAATGGCGACTGAATCATAGAAACCATTTGATAAGAAGTAGATCAATAAAAACGATATCGACATTCATCCAACAAGGTCGCTAAGACCCTTGCAGTGGTTCCTGTCTTTCCAGTCCGTCTAAGCCAAACCGCTGTCACAACTTGCGAAGCTGATGTTACACTGGCATACTTGCTAATCCAAGCCTCTTTGGTTACCACAGTTAGCAGGTCGGGGAGCCTGACTGCTGCCAAATCAAGTTGTTTCACATTATGACAACCGTAGTTTTCCCATTCTCTAGTTAAGGGATGTTTTATGTTGGATGAAATTGTTCAATTCTTATTTATTCTGTTTGAATACGTTTCTGAATGCAACTCAAGCAACCGTTCAGACCGATTGATCACGCAACAAAACTGACGCATATGAATGAGTATTTTTTTAGAGGGAAATCCATTTTTTATATTCCTTTCTGTTTAGTCACACGAAGTGTGATATAAACATAACAAAAATGTGTAAAATTCGTTAGTTTAAAGTTATCTTGTTTAACTTCTGTGTATGTGGTCCTCGCTGGTCATTGGATATTAATAAGATAACCGTGGATATGAACAAGCAATGAATGATGGTTTTTAATCTATGCTACGGCAAGGCTTTAGCAAGTGGATGGTAGCCATTGACGGAAAATATGTTATTGACTGATTACTAGTCACCAGAAAATACGTTCAATTAGTGTCGGTTAAAGCAACCAAGGAATCCTTGCCCGCAATACCAAACAAAACTACACGTCACATGAAAGACAAAAATATGTAGAACTAGTTCCAGTTGTAAACAAGGGCGAGTATTTGATTGTCAGTGTAGCCAAGCCCATTGTGTGATAAATACTTTTGATTGCTGTTTCATACTCTGGTTTATTCTGGACAGCAGGTAATAAGATAGGTCGAGTTTTACATCCTTTGGCATTATTGTTGTCAGTTGTTGTACTTTTAACTCTTTTGTTTACTGTTTGATAGAAGCAGCTGAGTGTCTGTTTATTAGCAAAAGTCACCTGGGTTTCTTTTTCTCCTTCTCGGCTATGTCTGGTGGGTAGATTTGTGCTGGGTGGGAAAGTACTTCCATCAAGGCCCGCTCGGAAACAACTAGCACGGAGCTCATGCAAGTTAAATACTGCCCAATTCTGACTGTCCTGTGTTGTCTTAACTATGACTAGAACATATAAAAATAAGCCAGTGGTCATCCCATGTGGCCTATATTTTACTGATAACTTGATATTGGGGAGAAATCAGTGTTAATTGCTTGTTAATACAGCTCCACCTCAACATTTATAATCGGCACGCCGTCGTTTTGTAGATAATAAAGATTCGCATATATGAAGGCATCTACCGTTTCTTACCCAGTCTTCGGCATAAAACATCGGTCAGCGTTGGTCCAAGTTGACTACCCATCTCGACGTTATCAAGTTGTTCGAAACTGTTAGACATGGAAGTAAAATCTCGAACTCTATACATTTCGAAATACGGTGGATCTGGTGTTATGGATGTTATGACGGTCTCGTATCATCTTTTTGGTATATCTCACGCGGGGTGATAGATTGTGAGAAATTGTCTCATCTTGCAAAAGAAGTGTTTTTCACGCAGTATTTAGTAATTTTTAGCGGGCTTGATAGCCTATGACATTTCGACTGTCTAACCTTTTAGGTGGGTATGTTGATCAACTGTAATATTACATCATTATACTGTCTATGACATTGTCACATACCAGTTATGAGTATAAGGGCATGGTTGGGCAAGTAGATTCGTGGATAACTCATGGACTGTCTGAATCAAAATCAAAAACCGAAGGCAATCGCTAATTTGTTGGAAAAAGATGGCTAACCTGATCGTTTCATAACGCGGAACATGATTGTCATTAAGTCACAGGGTCCGGTTATCATGATGGATAATAGAGACGTATTCATTTGTTTTTCATCAGCGGATTACGCAGATCGCATGAGGAGACGTTTGTCCAGAAGAATTAAAGTGTACCATCTGGTATCGCTCGAGGCACGTGAGACCGAATTTATCAACGGCATAATCGTCGTACAACAAGCCGATTCTGGTCACCCAGTTGACCATAGTTAGTTTTTCTTTGTGGTTCACACAGATCTGATTAGCCATCCCGAAAATTGGTCAGGTAACGAACGACGGTGAATCTGTCATCATTCGATTATGCGACCCGATTCTTTGTTCACACAAGAAATGTGTGCAAGTTCTGCAGCTGAGACGGCAAAGATCGTATCACCAGTCTGTACTTTCATTCACTCCGATCTATAACTCTGTGAGGTAGTTGTGTATAGAACTCCAAACCACTCACCATTGACACTGACGATTTGCCATATGAACGGTTATGTTATAGACGTTCAAAATATTTTAATGCCCAACAGGTTCTAATAACATTCTGCCAAACTGCATTTTGTTGTTTACATTTTGGTTTCACTTCGTTAAACCTATTTTGTTGCATGGTGACTTATCGAAAATGGTTTTTCGTTACCTTACTCTTAACTGAGACTAGCACACCTCCTGCTATCCCAAATCTTTAAAAAACGAATCCATATGCTTTATGTAATAGGTTTAGACAGAAGGATTACAATTAGTAATGAATTATCCAGTTAACTAAAATCAGTCGATTCGTGACATGATTCTTTCAACTGAATACCTGATTTTTCGCATTCACTTGACGTGTACCTAACAACTGTCTTTATGAGAATTCTCACTAAACGCCCAGTTGGATAAATCTACTAAAAAGGGGTCTTCTTGATTGAAAGCCAAGGAAAAGATGAACCACTCGATGTGGTTTAATGACTTCCAAAACAATGCAAAGCTTAGCTTCTTTACAGCAGATAGCCGGTACCGATTTTGTGCTTTTCTTGCCCCACAGACGGTCATTCTGAACCCATTGTTTTGGCCAAAATATGGTTTTCTGCCAGTGTTGTGTCTCAGTTTTTTAAACCTCAGTACTGTTTTTTAGTGAGACGTTGACAGTTTGTCAATCAAGCGGGATGCGTCTTGAATCTGAAGCCCATTTTTCAAGTTTACGACGGAAATAAATTATCTGAATCACTGGTTCGGGGTTGTCTACAAACACGTATTATACAGTGCAGAAGGCACGGAAGACAATTCACTTCAGTGTCTCCTGTGAGAAATTTAATTCAGGGAATTGACGAGACATCAAAGATGTTATGATACTCACCGGGTAACAAGTTCAAGTACACAGAGTTGAGGAAAATGGACAGTTTACAGGTTGCCATCATTGATCTGTTTAGTCGTAGCACACTTCTTCCAATTGTCATCCCTCTTCAACTGCTCTCTTTTTTATCTACACCTGAATTCTCCGAACATTATGATATTTACATCTTGAAAAACTCAATCATTCTGCGACTCATTGCGCTGTCCAACACATTGAAACATAACGTCAGCTAAACTCTGCACTAAAACCTCAGTCGGTTCACCTTGGTCACGATTGCGCGTGATTCACCTTTAAGTTCACATATGTGGGGTAGTATTTCAACCTAACGTCGAACAATCCTGCATGAAGAAGAATGACTTGAATAGAACTTGCATTTTAAATAGCTACCTTCAAGAAACGAAGTTTACAATACCACTATCGTGTTCCCATGAGACAAACCAGATTTGGATCATGGTGAACGAACGGAACAAAAGCGATTAATCATACAAAGCACAGTTTTGGTTCAATACTTGTTAAACAGTTAGCTAATGTTAGTAGTTAGGTCTAATGGACATTTCACTTTAAAGTATACATAACCTATAAAATGTTCGAGGTTCTGGCAACTTGTCAATTACAGGGAAAAACACTTTTCAGTTTGTATGGCTCTGATAACGGTTGAAAGACTAAGGTTTTTTATTCACCTGGATGCATTACTGAAATCTACTCGCCGATGCCAACCTCGCGCGGCTGACCCTAAACTAAACGTTCCTGTAGTGTTTTTAAACTGACCAATATGTTCTGTCCTACTTTGCCGTACTGAACGCAATGTAACTTTTTTTCCGAGTCATAACGTAATTCAGTTTTGTGACTACTGAATCTATCGTGGTAAAAGCTCACAAAGGTACTGAGCAGGCTTTGACTGTACTACTCGTAGTGTGTCCCGGCATATGTTACAGTTCCGCAGTTCCATTGAGAAGGCATTTCGAAGGAAGTCGCCCTCGACCTCTCTGTCGTCTGGTCCAGGGACAGCATTGTCTGCTTGTCCGCCAACGGATTCTTCCCCCATGAGTCCAGTGCACTCCGGAATTTGCAGGATGACAACCACGTCCAATGCTTCACAAGCACGAGAGAACCTTCAGTTGGGCCATCGGTGCTCGCAATCCCAACCTGCAGAGTTCAACCCTCAACCAGCCAATAAGATAAATGGCTGTACTGGCTTATCACCTTCGGATTCGTCTACGTCGTCATCCTCTTGGAGCGCCTCTGGGATGGGTACCGGTGCTGTTATTGGACAGTTGGCTGGCGATAAGACTCCTCATGGTGAGATATCCTTGTTCATCTAATAACAGTCAAACAAAAGTATAAAAAATTCGAACAAACTAGAACCCATTCCATAGTTGAAAAAATGATTTTGTCATGTAAAAGAAAGGAGTGGATTGCGAACGATTAGACCAGATAGGACCGATTAGATTGAACCAACTCGCCAAACCAAGGAGAAAGCAAATATATGCAAGCAAAACAGCTAGATTTAGAAATGACAATTATAGATACCTTCACGCAAAGGATGCGTGTCAGCTATGATAAGTATATGGCCATCCGTACTTTGCGCATTCACGTATGTTCACATACACCCGTATCGATCGCATGCGAAAAATTCAATGAATACTAGCCGCCTTTTAAACTGTCGAGTTTTTCACCAGACTACAGGTTCTCCAGGCTTTACCCCAGGAGACACTACACCGCAAGCACCTCACACAGTTGAGCAGTACGAAGTTGTCCTAAGTAGAAAAATATTTCGTTCTCGCTTATTTATAGCAAATTAGTCTGCCTTTGGTGAAGATTTCTGCACTTGTCAAAGAATACTGTTAACGAACTCCTTAGCGGTTTGTTTGCTGACATACCTATGCGGACACGAATGTTACATGTGAAGGCATTCGCAATTCGGAAAATGCTGAAAATCGTTAGATCAAGATGATCGAGTTTGCTAAGGTTACTAGTGAATATTGTGGTTTTATTGGGCCAGCAGGTCAAACTAGATGAAATTGTGCTGAGTGTGATAAACGAACGAGAGCCACATGTGGGGTCATGTGAGAACTGTTGTCCTGCTGTGGTACCGATAATCAACAAAGGTCACATTAACGATCAGGACCCCAAAACAACCATTCGCTTTAGGTGAACAAACGCTCAGTCGGTATACGTACATAGAAATACAAGCCTAGGACAGTGACAAACGTGTAGGATCAGCGTTGTCTGAATTTTACAAACTAACCTGGTATCTTTCAGTCAGCCGCATAGACCGTTTAACTCTGTGACACTTCAACATAACTAAGAGTGTTGTCTGATTGTCTGTCAGTAAGGATATCTAAGCGACTGATGGCGTCTGAAGATGTCTTTCATGAAACCATAGATTAGAAACATACATCTCTGGAGTCTGTATGATCTTTACCATCTGACGGTATAATTGAAATGTGATTTTTTCTTTACAAACTCCTGACAAATGAAGGCAAAATCACTCATTTCGCTGAGCAACAATGGTTGTTCAATAACGTAGTTGTGAATGGTTCCGCACAGAGATTTAAAACTGAACTGAAACGGTTTGCATGAATTAGTTGTCTACATTAATGACCAAATATCGACAGAACTGGTCTGTACTGCTTGGTCACAGTAAGCTAGACTTGACAATTTCGTGGTTTTAGTTGTTCATCTACAACACTCTTACGCAACGTGGAAGTCACATTCTGAGTCACCGCCATTAGTTCGGGCGTACCAGTGAATGTTAAACTACCACATTCTACTCTCAAACAGAGAGAGGGAAGAATTAGATTTACAAACCAATCTTTTCAGCGGTGAGATAAAGCCCCAAAAGGACAGATACATTGCTGAATACACTTGGTTTACTTAGTTCTGCAACCCCTCTCTAGATAAAGAGATGTCCTGATGATGATATCACATATTGTCATAGACTGAATAAGGCACTCCTCACTCATATGGATCAGTCGCAAGTGGCATCTAACCAAAATAATTATCAACTAATGTGAATGTTACTCACCTTAAAAAGCATACTGCAGTGAATTTACTTGAAAACTTACATCGAACCAAGTTAAGGATAACCAACATAATGCTCAGTGCAATTTACCATCTCTGTTAAAAATTCCGTTAGACTATTATTGTGAATAACTGGTTTCAATGACCACCAACAAAATGGTTGCTAATTATCTCGACCTGGTTGGTTTCCAAAGTACCATGCATCCTACAGAGTTGAGCTATTGATCCGTGAACACGAGCCAGAGTGATAATCTAGACCCGTAGTCGCTAGACCACGAAGTCTAGGTTGCCGGTTGTGTATTGCATCAACAAAGTAAGTGTGGAATGGTTTTTATTCCGACTCAATGTGTAAAAGTTTCACATCTGACTACGCACAGAGAGTGTGCAGTCAGTCATTATGTTTTGGGCACATTAGGCTGATGTGTGCTCTGCTCGCTGCATACGTTTACTTCCTTAGTAACTCTGCAAACGATCTCTGAGAGAAGAAATGAAATATTTTTTTCAAACAGTTAGTTACCTTTGAAAGTATGAACAGAACAGGTAGGACACGGGGGGCGGCCGCTGCAAACAGGACCAAATTTATAATAACAGGAATCGGTTTTTCATATCAAACACTCAGGGGACAGGGTGGATTGTCTATCGGTGATTTGGGAAAGGTTTGCTTTGCCTACTTTTCTATCGTCCATATATCCCAAGGATATCAGTCGTCCACTTCGACTGTTGTAGTGTAGACACTTCGCTGTGCACTGCTGCAATCATCAAAACGAATATGCAGTTCACGGCTACTGTGACTGATCGGATTAACCATCGTGTACTTTGAACACTGTTATGTCTGGAGGGTTTAGGTGAGTGTTGATGTGTTTTATTTCGTATGATTCGCAGGCACCCTTACCGGTAACCATGGATGTGTAGGGTGTAGACGGATTCGATTAACCGGCGATCGCTAAGTTCTGGTCTTTGGTGGGACTTCAGAAAGAGGCAGTCATTTCATTGTCCAACATCAAAGGGGTATCTTTACACTATCTAGTCTTCACATTGTGTGCTGAAATATCTCGTTAAGGAGGATGCTGTAAGTCCAGGTAATCACTGCTGACGATAGGCACTACAGTATGATATAACCTCAACTCATACAGTCTGTCCCGTAGTAAGAAAACTGTAGGTTTACAAGTTATAGTTAGCAAAGCTCACCGATGAACGCCAAAAGAGTCGACACACAAAACACAAAGTGGAAAATATTTCATCTATTTGACAGACTAATCATCGCGTGTGATGAATCTTGACCGCAGTTAGGATGACACTTACGGATCCCTCAAACCTCCGGTAGTAATGACTATACAGTTGATGAAGATTACCTTAGAAATAAGCAGGCTGATAACAGGAGATCCAATCGTTTTCACTATCCATGTATTCATCAAACTCAACAATATATGAGTGGTTCACATCCACTTTTAACCGGCATCCCTTGGAGAGAAGAGATAAGCCACAATTAGAAAACAGGAGTAAGGGAAAAGATGGGTCCTGAATAGTAAGAGCACCTTTCTTAGTTGAACTATTTAATATCAAGGGACCTGAAACTTGTAAACGTATAACTGACCTGTAAGTGGATGTACTGTGGCATCTGCCAGATAAACAAAGGCAATATCTACAACCAGCGCAATGGTGAATAGCTGTTTCAATCTCGTTGGATCTTATCAACAACACTAAAGTCGGGGACTCGAACACGCTTTCTGCGAATAAGCGGTGGATTATAGTCCAGACGCTTATCCACTAGACAACTGGTACACGGACACTGGGATTGCAGAAGTGAATATGAATCGTTTTTCTTAGCCGTTAATCGACTCCAGCCTAGTATAAAAAGAAGCTGAGCAGCGAAAGAATGTAAAGGCAATATTCACACCAATGAGCCCAATGAGTCGTCAACGCTTCTACCTTCTCCGATCATCGACTGTGTGAATCGTGGGACTGCTAGTAATGGTGACGAAGACGACCTACAGTGGATAGCCGACTGGTAGCTGTTTACATTTTTTGCGTCAAGTTATGGATCGTTCATCCCATGTTTTACGGCTACGCTGTCAACAATATGTTTTCGCCATAGCAGACGATTAATTGAACTTTTTAGTACACGGTTTGCTCACTTACACTTCCGGACAATCAAGATTTGAGTCATTGAACTTATCTGATACACGCTGTCAGAAGAGTATTTCATACTCTCAGCGTTTCCTGTCTGCTGGTGTTATTCACTGAGAGTGTTAGAATGCAGAAGACAACGGTCCTCCCTCTGTGCTGTACGAGGTACCTAGGAGAAGTAGCAAAGCACAATATATTGAACGGGAGTTGCTGCTGGAGTCACCCACATATGACGAGAGTTAACTACAATATTAGGAAGTTCGAAGGTTTATAGGTTGTTTTGAAGGACAGAAAGATCTTTGCCCATGCGTTCATGTCTTTGTTTTGGTCGCGAAAGTTTACGCTGTTTGCTTTCTGAAATCCTGATGAGTGTCTCGACCGACCTAGCCCCGTACGAATGAATCGTTATTCTGGGTGATATATGACATCCTCTCGATATATCAGTCGAAGAATGTGGTGCTTCAAGACATGAGGAAATTTACCGTTAACGATTCGTGTGCATTAACATTACAAACGATCCGTAGGCCTGCTGTAAAAGTGAGCAGTAGAACAAATTAGAACAGGCTTGTCTATAGAGGATACAGAACGCTAAAGCCCACATCCGAAACTTTCAGTTCAGTTTTTCTGTTTACTTAAGTCACGCGTATGCTAGACATGTGGTGTTCCTCAGGATAATTGTGTCGTGCATGCGACCTTGGGAAGAAAGTTATGATTAGTCAACTGCCAAAGTTACAAAACCTGCTGACCGTACAATTACTGGGGTAGTCACTTGCTTGAGAACCTTTGAGGTCAATCAGCCAGACGTGTTTAATGTTGTAACTGATTGAGGGTCATTCATCAAACGTGGAATGCCAAAAATAAAAGAGGTACAAGAATAACCATTAGGTAAATAACAGTTCTTACTTCTATTTCCAAAGATACCTCATCCTGAATACCCTCACAGTTGTGAGACAGACAATTTGGATCCAATTTTATGACGACGTTGAGAGTACGTTGCAGTTTTGTACGAGTGGTTGAGGACTGATGCTGATAATGTTGTTGTCATCCTAAACAAGTACTAGAAAGCAGCCAAAAATAGATAATCTTATCACACAGACTGTATACTATTCCAAATTGGAATAATCAATTTTCTGGATTCTAAGAGACAGTCGTAATCGCTTTTGAACTCAACCTTGACTTGCGGTCATTTGTTCTGGGACAGTTGGGTCAGCAGAGAAACTCAAGTGACCAAATGCCTACGGAGGTTTCAACCGCCTATATTGAGTTAAAGCTTATATATTCCCCAGTGCTATATAATCCATAAACGGAATACTGACCACTTTCCTTTTCCTACGTATTTTGTTTGTTAGTCGTGGATTTTCATGTTGGATTAGAGGCATAACCAAAGTAAGGAATCGAACTGTGTATTCAAGACAATGCAGTGGTAAAGCTAATTCACGCTCAGGGTCAAATTCCCTAGCCGATGAAAACTAATCTTGATAGGATTTGAATTCCTCACACTGTTTGTGGCTGAGTTTTACTTTGTCCAGCAGCAGTGAAATAGCAGGTGCTATTCCTGTTGAAGATTCAGCACCAAACAACAATAATTGGAAACAGATGCGTATATAATAAGCGACGGATAAATGTGAAACAAAAGGTAGCAATTTCAAAAATTACATCGTCACTAATCTCCACAGTAGTCTAAAAAGCAAAGAGAACAACTGAGGTAGAGTATACTTGTACTATACGATTGGATCCACTGCAATCTAAAATTTACACACAAATGTCATTTTACTTTTCCTGTTGGAAAATACAATGTAGCAAAAAAGTTCGTTTCCGCCGATGCAATGCCACAATTTTACAAAGTAATCATTACCAGGTAAACACAAAAAGGTTAGTAACCAAAGCCAACCAAACCAACGTCAGGCAATTGTCGAAACTGCACTTGTACAATGAATCATGACGGATTTACAAGGACAGGGTTCACCAAGGTAGTTTTAAAGCGTAAGTAAAGCATGTTGAGGCACACTGGAGTGACTTAAGACGGCTAATCGAAACCACCACAAAAAGTCGTAAGATTTTTGGTTTACCATGACACTTCATTATCTAGAATGTCGAGCTGAGGTTGAACAGATCACCTGTGATCAATGTGTATCTGCGGTTGACGAAGCCAGAAATTTGCATAAACATGGAATGAGTGAACTCAGCTGTGCGATCGTATTCTGAAGTAATATTTTGCCAATGTCTTCTACTAGTTATATAGAAATGTGCATCATTATGTGTCCAGACCAATAAAATACAAAATAACAGAGTAGCGTTCATTCAATAAAAGAAGAGAGTTGAAGTCCAGACAGCGGTTCTCAAATTGTGAGAAGGTAGACAGTCAAAGTCCGGGTTGCTCGTATTTCAGTCAAGTACACCGAAGCCTAAAGGGTGCTCACAATTAAACGTTTCACTATCCAGCATTTCAATCTGACCCGCTGTACAGCCTGGTTAATTGACAGTCTGCCAATCACCGGATTTCTCTGTTATTGATCTGCCTGTTCACGTTATACGCTTTCAGAATTAGATGACAAACCTCATCAGTTTGGATGGACCTATATATCAGAACTCTTATTCGCGCAAGCTTAAGTGCCCACTAACAAATAACGAGATAATCTGAACAATACTCATAATTGATCTCGGTTTTCACACTTCCAGTCAACCTCTTTTGAAAACAACCCGTGCTCGAATTTTGCTCTTGTCAGAGCTCGTCAGTAATACATGTCCTTGTCACGGCCCAGACCAGAACTTCATCCACGCTTTCATGAGACAGCCATGTTGATGACTGCATGACTGACCATATGCTAAGCTTGACCAGCTTACAGTATACAGACATTCAGACGCATTCACATGTGAGTAATGTTCTGGTTGCCCAATCTTCTCAGGAAGAGACAGTAATTGTATTGTTACCACCAATCGCTAACCTCAAGAGTAGGATTTCAATCTAAGTTCAAATCACAGAAACAATTGGAAGCGAGATATGTGGGATTAGCTGAGCGATGTTCAGTTTATATAAACTAAAATGCCATATTACTCACCGGTAAATAACGATATATCCACTATAGCCAAATCAATATCTTGGATCCAGATTTCCGTGATTGATGTACAAGTTTAATTCAGCAACGTTTCATGTAATCAGTAAGGTTTGTTCGAACCATGCCATGTGGTATGTCTGTGCTCCCTTGTCTTGGTTTTTTGTTTTGACCCGGGTTCATAACACATACTGAGTGTCCGGGCTTCGATCTTGTCGAATTACCTCTAGATGAAACATGCCAAACGGAGTTAAGTGCGCATGTATCACTGGAAAGGTTTATAGGACCGATGACTGTTTGCGTGCACGTGCGGCAGGGTGTATGGAGCATTATTCAGACCAAACTGTGGAAACGGTGTGACATGTGATGCCGTAAATGAGAAATGGCTAAAGGTGCATCGTTAATGTATGAACGAATTTTACTGACATTTGGATTGAGGTTAGTGGTTCAAGTGACGGGTTTTTCTCAATTGCTCATTCATGAACACTGAGCAAAAGCAAATTATTTTCTATGGGTAACCACCACTTCATATACTGAATTGTATCCAGTATATATACCGACTACTGAAGCATTCTTTTTACCTCAGTGTTCAGTTCCGAACACCTGAACAATTTTTCTCATTTTCTCTCTTGTTCCTGTAGACTTACCAACCTCTTGTTTGAATGGATTAATGGAGCTACAAACACCGCAATCAAATCGACATCCCACTCTAAGGATTCCCTCCACAACTGTTGAGCCTCTTTTACAGATTTTAGAATCAAACAACATTTTGGAATCAACCACTTTGACTCATGCAAACAAAGACTGCCCGATGGAAGTAACTTCAACATCACCGCCTGCACCACCATTGCTGAGTTCTTTTGGTCATGTGGCTCAGACTGTTGCGGTTGATAAAACGTGAGTCAGTTTATTCTTCTTTCTGTACACATTTATCACCTGCAACACACGATGAACAATCGAATATAAGGCTAAATCTCGATGACTGTATGGTAGCGTAGATGGGCCTTAACCTGGCCTCATATCTGTTGTCTAGGCAACCTAGGAAGCCTGGGATAGCCGGATTGCATAACTCTGAGACACATCCAGTCAATCGAGCTGATGAAAGGATGCACTCGTAAAAATAGCTAATTGTATGCGTATGTTGGCCACAGTGATGATGCGTTCGCCTCGTCAGTTAATTTTCTAAACAAACGTGTGTGTCTATAGTGTTCGACAAAATATCAACATGGTGTCAGCGATAAGATCATGGAAACGATGTTTAACTAGACAAAACTACCCATAACACTTCACTCGCAGATATATGTATAAACGATCAAATAAGTGCCTCAGCTAACGAAAAATTGGCTAAATGGAACTACGCCTGCTGACCTGGTTCCAAGTCATTCAGTTACATTTACCGTAGACTTTTGGGGCATAAATAATCCGTCGTCAGCATCCAGGCGACAGGGGGATTTTTTATATGCCATGTTGTTTGTTATGCGGTGGTATGGTGTCTGAACTAGTGAAGAGAACAACACTTGGACAAAAACTGCGTTGGGTACAGAAAGTCAGTCCTGGTTATTGTTGCTTGCATGTCGAATATCAGTCGTCCAATCAGTCAATAATGTGTTAAAGTGGACATCACCCTTGCACATGTGCGAGCACATGGTCGAGTGAACGTGTCAGCTGACTACGTGAAGCAGTCAAATCGAAAATTTCGTTCATTCCGACACCTTCTTTACGGATGGATATGAAATATGGTGGAACTAGCAGGCAAATTGACCGCAGGTTCTCGACTGCATTTTAAACAATGTTGGATCCTCACTCCATGACTCCATTCTAGACTGGAAACATTATAAGACCCACGTCCCTGCACGTTACGAATGACTTCTTATCTGTGACTGAGTAAACGAAAAACACAGATTGAGAGTACCACAGATTTGCGGAAATAATCAATAATCATCTCAGTTGCACCATTTTCCCAACGGATTTAAGCTACTGAGATGATCACGGTAGCTTTTAGATTAGCCACTTCCGTTTATTGAAACCAGTCGTGTTACACAACTCGCCAACACGGGGGATACGAGGGGGGCAACATTTAGCTATCAGTTTTATGGCTCGACCTGATACCATACTTTGAAAATAAATATACTACTTATCAGACAGCATAGTTGGGGGTGGGCGTTTTACTGAACGTTAATAAAACTACCCAGACCCCATAAATGATTTCGGTTATGCATCAAAGTACAACGAAAGGATTTCTGCTCACAGTAGCCTGATGAATTACACTGGACAACTTGTGGTCACGTCACCCATACGCCTCTGAATGCAACCACACCACTTTCATATTGGTGTAACCTAGTCAGTCTGTTGGTAAAACGGGTTCGGTGAAAACAGACGCACTAACTGGTGTACTATGTGACGTGCGAATACCTGGTGATTCGATTGCCACATAGCACACTCATGTATAGATCATAAACGCTACTGGCAGCTCAGTTTACTATCAGATCAGTAGTAGAAATCCTGGTTCTTAAGGAAATTAAAAATTTGTTAGAGCGGTCTCAGTAGTTACTGATACACACAAACAAAATAGAACAAGTAACCATTGCAAACTGCTGATCACTAAAGTTTGACACCACTCTGTGATACCTCCCACTTTGCGTTGCTCTTCAGATCTTGCCGTGATTCTTCTCGTGGCCATTTTATCAAGTTCCCCTTCGTTTTAACTTTCAACGTATCTGCTGTTCGTCAGATGTACATATTTTTGTAACCTCAGCAAAAGTGGTAAATGCTATCGGTGACTGTCAACGAACTTACGAGCTTGTTTCTTGATTGGATTTTGGAATCCATTGCATTTGAAAATAAGGCATATCGGCATGCGCATATGGGTTGATCACTTGTTTATATATGTTTACGTGCGATTTAAAATGTATGTCAAATATTTTTGTGCTCGACCTCTTAGCAAGCCTGAGTAGAAATTTTTGTGAAACCCACTTTTTGTAACCCTTTCTGAGTAAATACATCTCAGAGTATCTGTCGGTTGATGTACACCTTCAAGGAAAAATGCCAAAATAAGTGAAAATACAGTCAACTTCACTGCAAATTACCCCGTATCTGAAGTGTACTCATGGTCCATACATTAACTGTTCACCAGATTCTACGGGGTGCACAGGACATGGCATTTTTTAAAATTTAACATTTTTTCTGTGACAATGTGATGTGATATTGCGGTGACCAATTACTGCTTAGGGACGTAAGCTATTTCAAGTACATTTATAAACTCATTGCTCATCGATTGCCATATTATCCGAAGTCAGAGATATCATGCTCTTGGAGGTGATCTGTGGACGTGGAGCAACAATGGTTAACTGGACAGTAGACGTCAAACGAACAGCGTTTCAGACATCTGAAAGTGGGTACCTAAGCTTTTTAAGTAACACAGTCCATTGTTACTGAGCTGACATGGTTACACCAAACCGGACTAGTACACTAACATTTTATTACGGGTAAAGTTGGTGTTCATGTAATAACCTTTCAGTGAGGGTAGCCTTGAGAAGCTCCAGTTTATCCTGAAACCCGTGTGGAAGTGCACAGTTTGACTCAAAAAGCATTTGCATGTACACCATATCTCCCGTTCTGTTCATTGACAGAAGTTGTTTAAAGCAGTTCATATAGTTCTTGCTATGGAAATTAAGCCTTGATCCAATTGTTAACAAAATGTCCTCGATAAAGCTTCTTGATTGAGTGTGAGTTAATCCTTAATTAAGACACCTGCATGAAAAATAGGTCAATATTGGGCTCCATGCAACTTTATATGAGACTGCATTGGATTTCACTCAGAGAATCTTAAAATTAATCATCTTTCGTTGCCAAATTTAGTACCCAGTGTTATTTTATACTTGCACCATCTTCCTCTATACTTTAAGTAATAATTCTCTACCTTAACTTTTCTAGTTCCAATTGACTGACAAATTGCATTTTCAATTTGAACATCACCCACAATTGATCGCAGCTGTCGCACTACAATAAACTATCCAGTCTGCCCCTTTCGAAAATAAGCACTAGACTCGAGTTTCGCTCTCATTAGAGCTCGTCAGTAGTGCATATCATCGCCACTGTCGGGACTAGAACCGCGGCCACGCGGTTCATGAGGCAACCGTGTTTACCACTGCGCCATTGACCTCACATTAGGCACGACCGAATTATCATATGTGAACGCTCAACCACTTTCGCTTGTGAGTAATGATCAGGTTGCCCGATCGTCTCGATAGGAGACACAGCTACTGTCTGTTAACTCCAATCGATAACCCCGCGATTAGGACTTCCTAATGTGAGGTCAGTGGCGCAGCGGTAAACACGATTGCCTCATGAACCGCGTAGCCGCGGTTCTAGTCCCGGCAATGGCGATGATAAGCACTACTGACGAGCCCTAATGAGAGAGAAACTCAAGTCTAGTACTTCTCCTTTAGGCAGACAAATAAGCGTTGCAGACATTAATGACCTTCTGGAGCTGGTTTATTGCAACTATAAAATGTAGAATTTACGTACGAAGTTCTTTTGCAAGTAAAAGGGTATCTCCGGGAATTTAAAAATTATAGATAAAACCATTCCACTATTTTTTTATGAATATCCTAGAAACCGCAAATAGTGTGGTTTGTCTATGTAGTTCACAGCCAGATGTGATTGACAATGAGAATTTTATAAAGTAACCGCCAAAATTCTAATGTATTTTCTTCACTTCTCGATATACTACACAAAATCATGTCATAAACAAATGTTGACGATGACTGACAGTTTTGCACGAGCTTCAACACAGAATGTAAGATGGCAACAGCTGAATTTCTGAGAAATCTTGTAACTTTCTATAACCTGTGTTTACACTGTTTATACAATGACTGTACACGAAGTTATACTGGTTTTATGGACACAGGCTATATAAATGACCATCCACTCTAATTGTTACAAACTGAATTTCACAGTCAAACGATTAACCGTACATTGAAAACTCTGACGTAGACAAACGTTGTCTTTTCTTCTACAATCTTGGCAGCGAGATTCCGCAGATATAATGAATAAGAAAACTTTTGGTAGTGATGATCGCCTAGTTAACATACACATGGATGCCATCCAGTTGTGACGCAAGTACTCGGAATACGCAGACATACACAGGTTCTGATCATTAATTATCCATGGTGCCATACGACAGACGGTAATCAGATTGGCTTGACTGAGGTACGGTTGCCTCTGGTTGATTAATGTATCTCCCGCTGAACAGCTAGGAAATCACAGAGGCGTTTCAGTCATTTACAAACAACAGGTCAGCTCGGTTTGCCCATGGAGTGTGCTCGAACACTATGTCTATACTGTGATAATCCCATCGAAGTGTGTATTTCACTGCTCCTGAAAAGGCTTCTGTTAACCAATCGGTCATCAGTACAGCACCAACTTACTCAACCAGTCAGCCAAGCAGCTGCTTGTTTCCGATTTGGTGATACTATGGCTTGTTTACCTTATTGATCGCTTGCAAATTTTCATCGTTTTTCTGACAGTCGTTAACACTGAGACGTGATGTTATAGTATACGAAGGAGAACATACATATGACCTATTCGATTTGTGTCCATAAATATTTTCTTCTTTTCTTCTCCCTGTGATTATACCAACTGGATGACAATATTATGCTTCTAATTCCAACCTCCGACTTATCTTGTGAATTCCAGTTCGATTACGAAGAACTCAGATATGTGTATCCTATAGTTAACACGCCTGTCGTTGTCTATACAGTGCATCCATAGAGTACACCTAATGGACTTAAGCTCGGTATCTAAACCTGTTCTTCACAGACTACATTCCAAGGAACACGTCAGTCAGTCAGACAGCCATCGGGAGCATACACTGGAAGTCGAACTAGCCCGATTACGACAACAGCTGAACGAACGTGAGTTGAAGC
This sequence comes from Paragonimus skrjabini miyazakii, assembly GCA_014338405.1. Lineage (NCBI taxonomy): Eukaryota > Metazoa > Platyhelminthes > Trematoda > Plagiorchiida > Troglotrematidae > Paragonimus > Paragonimus skrjabini miyazakii. The sequence goes on from JTDE01022206.1 coordinate 121,388, forward strand.
TTACCGATGTGCAGTTGGAAGCGTTGGCAAGCACGCATCAGGTGAACCAGTTACGTGACCAAATTGCCCGCATGTACACAGAGTTACAGCACCTGCGGTCGGACAACGAACGCCTACAACAACTGATTACCAACCATGATGCACCATCGCCAACATCTGTGACGGAGAAGCAAGACAAAACGACTAGCCAAACGACCGTAAATCAGGCACCAGTTTAATCCAAGGAAAAAACTACTTCGTCAAACAGTGTTATTGGAACAGAGTCTGGTAGGTTTGTTTAAACGTTTGTAACCATAAGTAAATTGCCATTTCATAACTGGCTGTAATACTCGTCAAAAGAGAAAACATAAAGGTACGGGACTTTAGAATACTAATGAAAAACCCCTTTGTAGCGAACAAGCTTGTTTTCAATGATTAATCACTAAAATGCACACCTGACATTTATAATACAATTTTATAAGGGAATTATTACTGGGGTAAACAGAGAACAGCTAATCTAGTGTTAGCTATAACCAAGACAACATTTGAACAACAGGTCATGATAAACTCTCAGAATGGGGATTGGTCAAGATAGCTCCTGAGCCTAAATGAAACAACCGTGTGTGGATAAAATATGCAAGAACTCCTCAGTAAAACTAATTGTGGGTTTCCAACTACAATAAATTATATAGTTCATTGAGGTCAGTAAGTACTCTTAAGTTGGCCAACTCTCACTACTGACTGCGGTTTCCGCACTCTCACTGGCTTTTCAGTCAAAGTCCCCTACTACTTATCAGCTGAATAATTATCCGGGCAAAAACAACATGCCCGAAAGCTTCAAATGTTCCACCGGTCGGTCTACAAAGTCATCCTAGTTCGTATGGCAGAGCATTTACCGCGTTTAGGCATGTTGTCTGTGTCACTGATTCGAGTTCAGTTGAGGCTGAGATCTGCCAAAGTAATTACCAGTAATACAATTTTCCCGTTAATGTTGTTCAGCTTCTGACAGTCGAAGGTCTCGGTACCTCCTCAGTAATAGATCGACTCGACAACAGTTTCAATGAGAGTATTTAATGAGGTTTACTGTTTTCACCAGTGATGATAGATCACGCTAGGATTCAAGCACAAGCAAGTATGGGTAAACCTATAGTTCCAGTTTGAGGCAATGGTCAACGTGCTCATCTTGTAATTGCGTGAACCTGAGTTCAGCCCTTTGTTCGGACAAAAATTTGCGCCACTCTCGTGTTTTAACAAGAGCGAAACTCGTGTGTAGTTCTCCTTTTTTCAATGAGGCCGACCAGCGGTTGATCCGAATGCGAAAACTGCAGTCAGCTTTGAGTAGCATGTAGTTGATGACATTCAGAATAATCTCTTATTTCTTTAGACCTTCTTACGGAATCACTGTTCAGTGACCATTATTGAATTTTTCGTCGTAAAAGCGTAAACTGCAAAGCAAAATCTGATCTTACCTAGAGATAAGCTTATGAGTTAAGCTCAGGCTGCTCGATAATATCTATGTGAAACACGTTAGTAGTTCCTGTCGTCAAATTCTATCCATCATTTAACCTACCGTGTAGTGTTTCGATTACTGATTGAGAACCACTGATACGAATGTTTGATTCTAACGTTTTGTCATTCACATTACAAAAACTGTGAGCCAACTAGCACTGGTAACTGGGACTTGATCACACTTTACTTGTTGGCCGTACACGTTGCGTCTCGACAGCAAGGTGGTTCATATTTGAGGGGCACTCAGAACGTTCTATCTAGTTTATTTTCAGTGACATATCTTACTGATTAGGCAATCTGTTTAGCGACATTCAATACAGCACGGAGGAAAAGCGTATTAGTTTTTAATAAACCTGGAGAATGATTGGTTTGAAACTTATCATCATGTGAAAAAATAGGGGTAATTTTAAACAATATGTCGCATTATTGCAGTCACATTTTACACGGAAGACACACTTTAATATGAGACTCAAATGTAAGAGGAAACCACAAAAATGGACAATAGTCCACGCAAAGAAACCTACTGGATGTTAAAAACTCTTTCAAAGAAATGGGCGTCTCAGATCCTTCTAGGAACAACTTTCAGGGGATCAGGCTGAGTCCAATGCCCCTAGGAAGGAACAGTCAGGCAGTCTTCTCTAACCAGCTTGTAAGCTCCCCGAATATTGTGCAGTTCTTCAAAGTGTTATTACAGCTCATGTGGACTAAAAGCTGATTGAAACCCTTCAAAAAGCCAGGCAAATGTTTACGGGGACGAGATTGGACTCCTGTGTGGGTATGGACAGCCTGACATTAACCTAGTCCGTGTGCAGTCACATCGTCTAGCGGAAACGAATATCGGTGCAACGTCGACTAGTTAGTAGTTTGTTTTCTTTTTTTCACCCAAGCCACTTTTAGCTGTTGCTGATATTTATGTCAACGTATGATTATTCGTAAATGCACGCAAGTAATGCGTACATAATAACAACCATAAGTTATGCTTGTCTATCTCAAACTTATTAAAATCATTCTCACTGAGGTTCTTGTGTCAACTGCGCTTGTTATTTTGACTGTTTATACATGCCTATTCATTTGATTGTGTCTGTCTGTTAAGTCGATCTGGTTCAATGTGATTAAAATACCCCATTTAAAAAATTACATCCAACGAAAAAGCCATTATTGAACTCTAAGGAAGGTATTTTCTGTACGAGTGACTGCCGCATTGCTGTTAAATATCTCGGTAGTTTTTCCTCCCAAAATTCATAGTTATTAGTTTGCGAAACCAGGGTTGTCTGTTACACAACATCATGTTCACTTATAAGGTAGACGCATAGATGCAATTTCGAATATGTGAGTCTTAAAACAAGATGCGGAATTGCATATTTTGAAACTTTAAAACGTTGTTTGTCTTCTTTTAGTAGTAGTAAATCCGTTTCATTTGACCACTAAATCAGCCAATAACTGTTTAGGAGACACCATGTTGCCATTACGGGCGACGAAGGAAAGCCAGGTGTCAGTGTCTGTCTTAGATCACGAATAAGCCAGATATCATTCGCATTTACATTGCCCAATTTGTCTGTAGATCGAAATCAATGGAGTAACATTGCACACATTGGTATTGAAACATCTACACTCTCTCCTTACTAACGTGAGCTAGAATGAACAACAGTCACGATGTTCCTAGCACTAATTAGAAGTTGTCTAAATTGGATGAACTTAACTGTCTTGAGGTTAGATGCTTTACGTATTCGCTCTGATGCTCACACAACCTACATGAGACGAGAGCAAAAGTCTGACTCGGAGAGTTTATACTGGAGTGTAGTATCAATGGGTATTGCTGGCACTCAATACCTTCTCCTAAAACTGGTTGGTAGAGAAGTTTACCATAGTAGAAAAAAGCGGCCACTTATGATAACCAATAGATGCATCTTATTCATGAATACACAAATACAGGTTACTAGTAATTATATCTCATACGAATGATTGGAAGCACTAAGTTGCAGTAAACTTCATAATGTGTCATGCGTGACTCACCCACTTTGAGTTTCTGAGTTTTCGACACCTTGGTATGTTTACATGTGCTACATTACTCAACCGTGGCTGGAAACATAAATAACACTGAGAAGAATTTGCGGAAACCCATCACCTTGACGGAAACATGTTTTATACATCATTTCCTCTTCATCTAACGGTTAATTCACTTTCGCTTATCTGACCTATAGGATTACTAAGAAACTGTCTTAGCGACGAACTGTATGGTGGCACGATATTACTAGCTGCATTGTCCCATCTTAGATGACCGTTTTAGCCAATGTGACCTCAGTTGTACTCGATCGTGCATTTTCTGATTCAGCCGTCAATGCAAAAGAGTTCATCATTCTGATTCTAGTGGGATATGAGTAGAGTTGAAGAGAAAAAAAGAGATCGAAAAGTGCGTATATATCAGGCCTCGGGTTTGACCAGATAGCACTACGGCTGAAGTGACCGTCTGCTGTCGTAGTGAACAGTCAATGCTAAATTACAACTTTCATAGCAAAAACTGTGGTTAAAAATTATTTGTTAACAGAATTGTTCGTAAACACAGCTGCTGCTGCGTCAGAGAGCGTTTGCAATCAGTAATGAAACCTTGGTCCTGGTAACTGGGACTTACTAAATTGATTTGACGGAGAAACTTGGGATTTAACATGTTGTGATCCCACTATTACACGAAACCCTTGGGAACTGTCCCTGTTGAACTGTACTGCTGTTATGTGGTGGGTTACCTCTAATACGTTAAGGTCTTTCATGCAGCGAATGTTGACTTGGGGGTTGGTGCCTCCCACCTTGAACCGATATTTCAACATTCTATCCACCAACAGATATTCTAACCGAAGGGGTTTAATCAAGAATCTAACTTAGTTGGCTGCAAAGGCTCAGTCTCACCCTGAAACAAATCTCATGGATGCAATGAAAGTCACACCAGACTTTTGATCAATACTTAAAGTTTTTGACTATATGAGACAATACACACGACCATCCCGATCACGTGTTTGATCATCAGGATTTCCCTTGTTTAAGAAAAACTTTCCTACCCATGTAACCGGGATTATAAAAATAACATTCCTTCATGTTTCCATCAGGCCATACCTCACTATCCAAGCAGGCTTATGCAATCCGTTAACTGTTATGGCTAATACAGTGTGACATAGTTAAGTATGTTTGGCTGGGCTTTTCACTAAATACCAACTAAACGTTTGTTAGCACACTTCTAGTGTTTTAAAGCTCAGAACACCAATTAATAGATGATTATACTTCGAAGGAATCCAGGATGATTTTCAATTTAATCACCAACGTATGCATATGTGATTTAAGTGTTACCCCCTTCTTTGTGGGTTATTGATTGAAAAATACTCTGTCTAACCATGTTAGCCACTTAGTTTTGAAGGTAGTCTGTGTGCGTGTTTGTGTTCGCACATGTATATCAAATACATTGTTTCGCTTGATGGACGTAACGAACAGCTGGCTCGTATCGTCGGGGTTGGTGGAATAAACTGGTCATAAGGCTGGACGAACAGCAGGACTGCGCCGCAACCAGGGCAATTCGATTATATCGATTTTTTCATGTGGCGTGTAACTATGTTTGAAATATGACTTAGAGCCCCACCGTCGATACCGCTCGTGTGTGTATGTGTACCATGGGCAATGCAGACCATTAATTGGTTGAATCCGCTCTGATGGAGTGATGTAATGCACACCTGCTGCCCTCGTGACTTAGCTGTACACTAGTGACTTTATACACTAGCTGCAGTAGATTGCGGTTAGTGTTGTTTCGGCGGTGCAATACCTTTTTAACACTATAGCGATTATTTCTTCTTTTGTATACCTTCATTCCTCTTGTAATTTGCAAAAAAGTTTGCGTTCATTCCATTGTTTCCAGTTGCACTTATTGTTCCTGCAATAACGCTTTGTAGCAGTTCTCCAGTTTGGGCTCTGTCAGGCAAACTGTTTACCATGCAAAGCTGCTCCGCAAATGTTATGCTGAGAATAACCGACTGAGTTCATTTTGCCTCGCTCCAGAGTAAGCCCCACTGACATTGATCGGTCGCAGGGTTTGACAGCATGCATATGCAGAAATCGATCACTCATGCTGTCAGTATCACAGAGCTGATAGTATGACAAACAAACAACATCAGTTATTATTTCCATAAACCAAAACGACTAGCTCATCAAGTGATGTCGTGGTCCATTGAATTGAAATTGTCAACTGCTTGAAATTAAACAAAGTGAACAATAAGAGTAATTTACGATAAGGTTCAAACAGCCCATCCTCAACATTGGCGGATAATGGCATGAACTTACAAATGGGGAAAACACCGGCTGGCTTAAAGATAGTATTCTGCAAGCCAGCATTACAACTTATCACACAAGGAACGTCAAACCTTAGATGGCTTACCCTACTTTTGATCGCTCAGTAAGAGGAAACGTATAGTTGACCTCCTTTGGAGTGTTAGGTTTGGAGTAACCATCTTCCAAGGATGCTATGACTCGGGTGGAATGCCAGTAGATCAGAAGAAATTTTCAATTTTACAACAAACACAGTCACCAAAAAACTCAAGGATTCTTTTGTTCCTCCGAGAGAAAGGTTTGTGACATTTACTGCGATTACGTAAAAAATGGTAACCAAAACTATTGAACGTTCATCGTTCATCATTCTGGAATTAAACTATATAACTTGCCCGAAGTCCAAACTTATTCTCACTTTCCTCCTTTTGCTTACTGTTGGAACACTAACGCGAAAACTATAATGATCTCAACAATCACAACACAAATATTTGCCTTCGTAAAGTTTCAAATTTCTTGCTATCTCGCGCAATCGAAACTAGCAAGCAATGGTAATCTTACGCTCATTTCAAGGATACTGCTTGTAAACAAGTGAACGAAACCAACTCTAGGTAAAGGATGTCTAATGCAATTAATTATATGGATCACCTGTGCATTTTTCACACAACCATTTTGTTTGTTTTTGGTTACTGGTGCCAGTTAGGTCACATTTTTTGTTGTAAATTTTCGTCATCCCGTACTTTGCATTACAGCATAAGTGTTGATTTGTTCTGGTGAATAATTCGAACCGCACAAAATTGTTTGTAACACAAGACTCAATACCAAGTTCTTACGAACTAGGAGTTTCCGGGTCATTTGTCTGAAGATAACTCTCACTGTCCAAAGTTTGTCCACTCATTTCAGTAACTGATACCACACTTAATGTCACTCTTTCCAATCGAAACGAAATCTGTTTTCTCACACCCAATATAGAAACTTCACATATACGGTTGTTTAGGGCCAAAAGGTTGTTGACAGAATTAATGCATGAACTATAACAAACAAATAGTGTAATTAAGTCTTGTGAAAAACACAAAGCAAAAGCATCGCCAGTGTCGCGATAGTATGATATGTTCTGCCTTTTCCAAAATCAAACGAAGTCATGTCCACCCTACCCCCTATCTGTTCGATATGAAAAAACTGTTTCATGTTACTGTAAATTTGATACTGATGAGTCAATACGGAATGCTTGCATCTACCAGTTTTCGTTTTCTGACTGTTTTGTTAAAATTATTCTGTCCAAAATATCCGGTCTATAGAGATGTTATTATCTGAAATGGTCTACAGCAGGTTGGAAACGTTCCATCCCAAGCAGCTAATATTTACTGTGAACGAAAAACTGTAAACTTCATTGTGGTACCAAACGTTTGTTTTGCATAAACATGTCAAAGTAGGCTATTATTTATTTTGCCGTCGTTGGTGTGCTGTAATTTACCTCTAAATGAGATCGACCTTGAGACGGATCAATATACATAACTACACGTAAACTGTCATCGTAGTTGGGTTTTTGTTCAACATTTTTGAATGAAACCCAATTTGTCCACTCTCCTCATCCTCTTTTCTATAATTCTGGTTAGTCAAAATCCTAAAACTTCTTTATCTTCCCCACTTTTTGTGTCATTGTCTATTCGGAAGAGTTTAATACGGTTTAATACCAAGCACTAATTATTGCCTAATTTACCAATACCAACGCTTCTGGTTTGACAACTGATGGGGTTGTCTTCAACTAGCTATTCAAGGATACGTGAACAGAGCTGATGAAAGAGTGTGTATCAACTACAGAGCCTAATATCAGTCCATTATGGAAAATTGCTTTAGAATTGTTTCTTTCACTGTGTGGTGTATATCACATTAACCCAGTGTACATATCAGTATAACGTGTATAAACTCTTTAGCTTACCAGTCAAAAGTCACTTTTCTGGTTAGAAACGCCACCAACCAAATCAAACATATATGCAAGAAGTCACTTTTTATAGTTCAATTTCATATGTTGGACGCCGCCTATGCTCATAGGTTGAAATTTTCCGTTATATTCGGAAACAGACAAAACCTTTTTTGTATCGGTAAAACGGACCTGCGAAGGTCGTCAAAGGGAATAACAGTCATCTTTTAATCGATTTTTTCAAACGACACATGAGGGACTTCATTTGTCTTCCATGAAGTGTGACTGATTTTCTTGTTCACACTACACCTGGTTGTAGCAGACCAAATCAAGTGAACAAACTCATGAATGTTCAGCCAACTGAACACACATTGTTCATCTCTAATTATATCTTCTATTTCTGTGTTGAATGAGATTACTCACCTGGTTCTAACAGCCAGCAGGGAATGACAGACAAATGTACACCTTCGCTCAGCTAAAGGCACAGCTGTCTCACTTTGTTGAACCAGAACTTACTTGCATGTTGAGCAAGAGCTACACGCTTAAACGACTTGGCTACTGACGTGAATGTATGTCTATCAAATTTACATGACTGATAGACTCTGCTGAGTTCCACATTGGCAGATAGATGCAGTGCACATTATGAAACAACCTGTAACTGTGCCGAACGTAACTGCTACAAATTATACTGCAATATCACCAGGATCCAAATGAGTGTCAAACTGATGCGTAAGTTATTTTTCCGTCACAACGCGCACATCATAGTAACAGGACGGAATGTCCACCCTTGGGATTTTCTCTCTAGGAAATGGCACCCCGACCACTCTGTTTCCTCAGCTTAATATTATTGTTTCTATATCGATCGTGAAGTTTTCCACTAGATAAATTGTGTCACAAGAAAAGTCAACTTCGTGTTCAAAAACAAACAATAGACATTGCAATCCCGTTATGTTGTCCGCAAAATGGATGTCGTAACATGTGATGCAGCGTGCATGTATAAACAGCGTCATTTTGACCGAAATTATGTTCTCCAGTGTCCTTCATAATGGTTGTTTGTTTCAACGGCTGAGCCGCAACGGTTACAGTAAATGACTAGTAGAAGGAGAGTATCATCCGATTATTATCGAGAACGTAAGTGAAGCCTGTATAATTTATATTTGGTCTCTGTGTGTAATGTCACTCACATACTATTAGGATAAAAGAGGTTGAATTGTCAAACTCGACAGGTCGACTCACAGGTCAGTGTCGCTCAGCTGTCATACCGGTTTCTGAGTCTCACATTTTAATTATATACATCATTATTTTCATGTTAAAAGACATACGTTTATGCTCCCTGTTTACCGTTTGGAATACATTGAGAATACTTGTTCATTGCTTGTGTGACTGAACACTGGCGTGTCTCATCTGAGCGAATAAAACAATGTGCGAATTTCGTATTCGTGGATGCAAGCATCTCAATAACGGCATTGATTTTACGACCGCATGCCTTAAAGTGCTGTATTTTAGCCGGTACCATAAGGTATCTCATTTTCAGCTGGTTGTCAGACTGCAATGTTCGCCTGCATATAAATGAAAATTCCACCTGCAATGTATTCCTTCATATGGAACGCTGTAATTTAACCGTTCGAAACTAACAGTGCTCATTAACATGTATAGTAGCCAATAATGTAGCGAAGGTCATTCTGATATCTTCCTGAAAGCGTCATAGGATTGCAAACGCACAGAATTCAGTGAAACCACAAGCATGTTGCAGTGGTATGCGAGCAGAACAAAGTATTCGTTTCTTCCATAAACAACCGTAGACAGACGATTCCTGACGGAAGTGACCAAAAGTGGTCCTAGTGGGAAATGATCTCTATAGAGAGAAGGGATAATCCGGACCGAATGACAAACGTGAAAGCAGCCCCACAAGCGCCGTGCCCCTGGTTTCGAAACAAACAACGAATGATCGATCGCCTTGGATAAATAAGGTCACGATATTATATATCTATGGGTTGAACGTAATTCATCAAAATAGCAGGCGAGTAATATCTGCGATCCACCGGTTTTTCGGTCGACAGATATACAAAATGACATAAATGATGGGTGTTTCTGTAAGGCGGACGACATATTCATATCAACGGCATGGGGCAAACCGGAGTGCCTGCAGGTTGTTAAGGTCAGCTGTCACCCAAAGGAGTGAGTCTAGGTTTAAAAAAGATGACAACTGTAAAACAACCAGAGAAGGATCGAAGTAAATAAGATCCGGAAAATTGGTTCCTGGCAAAAGTTGACAGCTTATTTCTCCACTTTCTTTGAAGAGTATAGGAGATCGGACTAAAGGTACTCAGTCCATTTCAGGTGGAGGTCATTATGGAAGCATTTGAAGGTAACAAGAGCTCATCAGTAGTCCAATTTGGAAATCTGTTTGGATTTGATCTCCTTTTATGTGGACTATGAAGCTACGCTGACCCTACAGTGGACATGACTACCCACTCACATGTAACATGTGCCGCTACTGAGCAGTGCTGAGTTTCTCTGACCGACTGTGGAATAGACAGTAACCATCTGATTTATCACAGTGGATATCCCCTCTTTCAGGATATCTCAGACACATTGCAGTTGATGATCCCGTGACATCTACTGTGTTGAACTTACAAGTAGACTCGGTTCGGGAAGGTGAACATGATTTATCATTGATGAGCCATTTAAACTTGAACTATGAGCTACTCCCACAACTGTCAAAGCTTATTTCATGGCCTCGAGATTTACCATGCTGTTCAACCATCATAGAATATTAAAATTCAATTTGTGTACCGAGCTTGTTGACTGAAGACAAAGTCTACACTCAGAAACATCAAACCGTTTGTCCCACAGGTTTTTATCTTTACCCATGTGGTATTGCGAATATTTTCACCTAAAACTAGCAGTGTCTAAGCTGCTCGGATAAATTGAGGAATTTTGCTATTTCATAGGTAGTGCTGTCCATAGAGGATATGTTACTGCTGGATAGTCCACAGCTTTTGCATTTGGTTAGGCTGCTTTAAAAATGAAGCACCAGACTCGAATTTCACTTCTGTTAGAACACGTGGGCAGTGCCGGGATTTCAACTTCAGCCATACTTTTACCAGACATCCATAATGATCACTGCGCCATTGACTTCATATTATGTGCGGCAACCCTCCCACATGCAAAGGCTCGGCCGCATTCTCTTGTAATTAACACTCAAGTTGACCTCTCACCTTTGGAGAAAAAACAGTATCCGTTTAGTCAATCATACTCAATGACCATACGATTGCAACATTCCATCAGGTTCATATAACAGAAATCACTAGCTGGAGTTTATATCTCGGTTGTGAAGAAGATTTGCACCACTGATGTGTTTTAATAGAATTGAAACTTTCGTCTAGTGCGTTCTTTCGTAAAGGCGGGCTGAAAAATCTACAATCAGTCGTGAGAAATAGCTATTTCATGCCCACCAAAACCTCCGACCACTCATAAATGAGACGACTGCATC
>JTDE01022207.1:0-16436 GCA_014338405.1 Paragonimus skrjabini miyazakii
CAATCGATGACCCCTCGACTAGGACTTCTCTCCAAGTTGAAATCACAGAAATCATTGACTTGTTGAGCGATATTTGATTACTGATGAGTAGTAGGTAACCAAGGTTACCTCTCGACCTTCCTGGACAGTTCCGCTAACTCTGATTGGATTAATCGTTCTTCTCAAGGACGGAAGCGGTTTTGGACGAAAAAGATGGACTCTGTAACAGTTAACCAGTATGTTTCCCACTGAAATTGGATGAGTCCGATCATTTATTGGAACAAATCAACCATATCACTGTTAACATCCATTGAAAGCCATTCTCAGTTGCACAACCTGAACGTATGTCCGCTGACACTGAGTTAACCGTGTGAGTTTCCGTTTCCTCTTGTTTGAAACTGTTTATTACATATAAACATGACCAGTGCCATCTGTGTTTATGAAAGCCTTCCAGTTAAATTAACACCTTCGACCGGTATTCGTGGTCACATGTCGTAACAGCTTTATACCTCGACTCTTAGGCCTCCCACCCGTATGTCTGTTGCTACCCCAAACAACTTATGTCTAAACGTTCATGCTGTTCCTTTTGATATTCACTGTCAGGTTTACCTCTAGCGGATGACCTGTGCCGCCTCCAACAATGTCATATAGCAGTTGGCACACCCGGCCGTGTACGTTACCTTATTGAGAGTGGCTATATGTCGGTTGATCAGGTACGCCACCTTGTATTGGACGAAGCCGATCTGTTATTGGCTGGTGGTGCTGAGGCTAAGCTCACCGGTGGTAGCACAAACAATGCGTTTCCGGCCGATGTCAACTATATCTGGTGGAGTTTACCTCAGAATAAACAAATGCTTGCTCTCTCAGCCACATACACGGATTACCTGGTGGAAGAGCATCTACAACGCTATATGAACAATCCAGCATTAGTCCGTCTGGTTTCACATGATCCGGCACTTTTGGGTAGGTTTAAATTGAAATGTTTCCGAATAATCTATTTTGTCATGCATTTTAATAACAGTACTCGGACTACCCTGCTGGTGACTTGTGACTGAAAGGGGCCGGTAACACCCGTTATTGTTCCAGCTATATGCCGTCCTTTATGACAACCAGACACCATCAAGCCCCTGTAAAGCACCGAACGCAGTTCTATTGTGTGTGCACTTGTACTCAGTTTCACAGCCTGATGTTGCTTATTTTATCGAACTTCAGTCTATCCTATTTTCCAGCTCGCACTGGAGATAGTTTCATGTTAGGACTGTCGGATTGCCTTGCGGTGCAACAAAGTTTCAATCATTTCGGTCATTCGGAATATGTGTGAAACCGATTGTGAGTGTGAATGCCGTGATCAACGTGTAAATGCTTCACTTGATCACCCAATCGATTGTATTAACACATTCTGATTGGCTGGTAAGCGATTAGGACGCATTTTGCCGGCCGATCGTTTACGGGGACTCTCTTGTCAACGTTTTCATAAATAATGTATCTAATACATCGGCATTGATCTTACTGCAGCATGATTGATCTCGCTCATAAAGCTAACGTAGACTGGAGTTAATTGGAAGGCAACATTAGCGGAACTTGTAACATCATGCTGTTATGAGCTCACTCTACTAATAAGTTCTTAGTTTCACACTGCCATTCATTATGTGTTATGGTATAGCGGAGGCTCATATGTACGTACCTATGTTATTTTTTTGATTCGATGGGTTTATTGCCCCTAGACTTTCACTTTGTACAACTACACATGGACAACGAAGAGACCGGATAATCGCGTTTGTTCTAGCCACCGAAACAGGTGTTTCGATCAGCTGACTGATTCAGAACATAGTCCGTAAAATGAACAGATTAATGGTCTCTAAGTGAACGCTGCAACTTTCACTATCGGAAGCCTATGGGACGCGTGGACAACTACACACTCAGACACAAGTCCAAGTTTTTCGAGCACAATGAACGCATGGAGCAACGCGACAAGGATTGTTAGGATGATTTGATTATGGCGTGACTGCTTCCGATCAGCTAATGATTGTCATGTGTTTCTGGTGTCCTGATATTTGTCTTGTCTATCCTACTTAGTTTGCACAAGATGGATGTATAGATCTGATGGTCCGTTAGCTAGTTAACAAACTAACGAACATAGCCAAAGTGCAGTTGTTCATCTGCAAGAGATTGTTGTGTGTGTGTGTGTTCATGGCCATCACCCCGGAACGTGACCTTTTTGCCTACATTGCATGAGTCTATTGTGGAAACTGTAGACGCTTCATACTTATATTGTATTAAGCTGGCTTTAACTACGTTATTATCGTTTAACCTGTCTGGGGGGGGGTTTCTGGCGACGGATACCGATCTTTTCGATGGCTGCTGTCGTGATCTGTTCCTTGAGGTCACAGGGCTAGTGGACACGGGAGCAACTGCATGGTGAAATACCGGTCGTTGAACACCCAGTTTCTACCGTTGTCCTGATGATGTACTACAAGCATCAGGCTTACAAACATGAATAAACAAATCGGTCCTGACCAACTTATGATCCGTGCTACATTGAGCCTCACGTATCGCTCGCGCGATAGGCATTACGCGAATTTCGCGCTGTCACACAATCACGTAATCAAGGAAATACTGATGGCCGCCTCGTGGTTGAGTCCACGTCGTGATGTCACTCACCTCCGGCTAGAATCGGGTATTTTTGATGGCCAACTCGTGAGTAGCACACAAGTGAAGCAGACGATCCTTGTTCTCGTTGATCTAACCAGTGCCGTTGAGTCGGAGGATTCCTGATTTGACTATTGAATCGCACCCAACTCGCGCGTTGAAGTCACCCAGAACAAACAGTCGGTCACTTACCGATGTCAGGCGAATGGTGACGGATGGTTGATCATAGAACTGGTCCTTTATGTCATCGGTGTGACGTAGTTGGACCATAAACATTAAGAAGTGTAGTAGATTTATCTCGACCCAATTGCAGGTGCATGGACATGATTCGAGGGCTCATGTCGTTCGGTTCGCCTACCACCACAGAACTGATGCAGCCAGCTACTACGAGTCAGACATCATGTTCGCGAGCACCGTCTGTCAAGTAATCTGTCTAGTAGAAGATTGACCCAGAACATGCTTCTCAGAGCTCGTATCGGTCTGAAAACCTTGTTTCACTCAGGTATGCAACAACGATGTCGTAGCAGCTCAGTTTCATGGTAATCAGTGCGGTGCGGCGTTCCGGTCGTCCAATGCTGCATGGATCCAGCAGCATACGCATATTTTCATGTTCCGACGGACAATGTCTTGTGTTTACGAGCATGCATCAGACTGACACTTGGGACCTCAGATTCAGTCCCTGACTCGACAGTTTGATCTGTGAGACAAGAGTAAATCGGGTTTTCTTAGGAGTCCCCACCTGGAGCCTCTGATTCAAAAGACCGACCACGTGATGTAACAGGACGTAGAGTATTCTTGCGAAGCCTTTTCTGGAGCTAATGATATGAAAGTCTGACTCACTTGGCAGTTGAAGGCTAACCCAGCCCATAGGCGCAGTGAATAAGACGTCGACGACTCACTCCAATTACTACTATGCACAGCAGAGGTGTTGTAAGCTACATCACGCTTCTGAGACTTGGTGAGTGCTTTTCGACTAGGTTGAGTAGTACTGCTACGGTCACGATCTACCGTTGATCGGTCGGAGTGCTCTTTGTCTGAGGTTACAGTTTCCAAACCCCTCCTTCCGTACGAGTTGTGCTGAAACTGTAAGTATAGTTCGGCTGCATACTCATAGGTTCGTACCTAAACACTCCTACGCAATCAGTGGTGCGACATATGAGCCTATTAGTGTAACAGTTTTTTGTCTGGTTGCTTTCCTTTAGCCTATCTGATGTAACTGAAGTTGGACTGACCGAAGTCTTAGTCAGCATAGCTTTCCGGATGAAAGCGGCACACAAGCCTGAGCATCACGCCAAATAGACCTTGCGGTATCTGGGACGAATGGTGGAAAAGGTAAGATGAATTGATGCAGGACTACGTTGACCACCGACATCACAATGAACTCTACGATTCACTTAAGGCTATTTTTAGCTCACACTTCCTGTCTACTAAAGCACTGATTGACGGCGACTCTGGCTTTTCATGCACTCAACCGGAGGATATCATGAAAGCCTTGCGAAGGTGCTAGCCTACTAGATCAGTCGGCTACCCTTGATTGGGAAGCCGCAAATAGCCAACCACAACGATGTGTCAAAGCTTCACTTGCTTTCGTCCCTGATTTGCCTGAGGTGCGGACATGTATTGTATAACTGCGGAACGGAAAGGCCGCAAGTGAAGATGGGTTGCCAAAGAAACTTCTGAGCTCTAGTGGCCTAGTTTTGGAACTTGCTTTGCTCCAATTGGTTTATTCCATGTGGGAGCAGCAAGCAGTCCATCAGGAGCACAATGATGTCTTGGTTGTACTTTTTTTAAAGATAAGGATAACGAGCAAATCATCGTTAGTTATCGGACATCGGTTTACTGAGCTGCACTGGAAAGGTACTAGCAAGAACCCTGGCGAACCTCGTCAATACGGACGCTTTTGAGACCGGTGTCCTCGTGGAACAATGTGATGTTCGGGAGAGTTGAAGTACGATCGACATGGGGAAGTGCTTTGAATGCTATTCGCCGCTGTTTGCCATATTTAGGGATTTTACCAAAGCGTTTGAATCCATGTACGGTGCTGGGTAAGTTTCGAAGTCCGGGTAAGTTCGTCGATTTAAATAAAGTCCTCCGCTGATAAATTGATTGAGAATAACAGTGTTATGGGCAAGGTTTAATAATCTGTGTTTCAACCATTTCAGATGGCTTTCTTCAGGAATGTTGTGATCGAAATCACGTTAACAAAAGAACAGAGGTTACTTGGGGGTTGCTGTGGTGACCTATGTTCCTTGGTTAATGTGATTTCGATTACAACACTCCTGAAGAAGGCCACCGGAGTTGGTTGAAACGTAGAGCATTACAACTTACTCGTAACGTTGTTTTAATCGCATACCATTTATCAATAACGTGTTGGACACGAAGCCCAAACTCTGACTTCATTCGTACTAAATTTGGTGCGGATATCTTACATATGTCGTTTATTTTGAAGTGCAGTATACACATCTTCGTTCGAAGGAAGAGCAAACGGTGATATCAAAATTAATAAACATATAGGTAAGGATGTGACTGTGAAAACAAGCTGTCTGTCAAATGTGGGGCGCTGCATAGTTAGTAACACTGGACAGTTGACACGTCCTTTCACAAGAATAGCAAGCGTTAATAGTCCAGCCATCAAATGAAAGTTAATTGTGCGGTATGTAATAAACAGATTTTAGAGAAAAGGACAAGAATTTCCAAAAAAAATATTTGAAAAAAAAATAACCGATCGAGTCTCACATAATTAAAAACTCTTCAGGGCACAGGAGTGCTGTCACAGTCAAGCCTCACGCATCGGCACCGTAAAATGTCCTTCACAATGAGAAGACTTTCAGAGAGGTGGCAACAATTAACGCCAGGTTCCCCGCATAAATGTGTCGTAGGTTTTTAGGGAAGCTAGTGCAATCAGTAGACATAGATCCTTAACTGCGTAAGGGGGCAGGCCCAGTCGAGGGAAATATAATACCACGAACAGAAGTGATCACAGGTGAATGAGAAACAGAGTTCACATCACAGCCCAACGTATGGAGGACCGATTGAATGGTGGCATTAAGAGAATCGGTGTTGTACTTCGCGACCTTGTTCGTCCAGGCAAGTTGGCTTCGATAGTCATCCATTATACTGACGTCAAGCGCCCCAGCAGCGCCGTCACGAACCGCGATCACATCGGGTTTGATGAACGAGTTCGCCCTTGGTACTCGCAACTCCTCGAAGATTGTATAGCCCAAGCCGCGCAGTCGTTTTTCCAGGTTTTTGTCCACGCAGTTGTGTCGAGTACAACGCTCGTCATGGGTGATCCAGCATGATTGCAGAATATGAGCGAGGCTGTCTAGTTGACCGCTGTTGCCACGGCAGAGAACTGAATGGTCACTTTGGCCACCTCGTGAATTTCGGACCTTAGTTTGTAGGTGACTACATCTGAGCTGGATGGCACGAATAAAGATTCCGGGAAAGATGCGGTCTGGATTGAACAACCCGTTGGCTGTTAGTGAGTGGAGAGCGTGACACTCACTGAAGGTCACGGCCGTCTAGCGAATGATAAAGTTTATCCATCCACGCCGCATGGGCTTCCTCCGTGTTTGTCACGACCACACCCTGAACGCGTACCGGGAAGTTCACCTCTCTCAAGATAGGGCCAAACGAGTTATCTTTGACCACATTCCGCAGAACTAGACATTGACTGGAAAAACGTCTCTCCATTCGAGATTTGCGCGAGATGGAAATAGTGGTGGACAAACTCGGGACGCCCAGACCGCCCAAAAGAACTGAGGTGTGGATGTAGCTGATTGGTGTGTCTTTAGGAAGGCGGAGCCACTGCCGAACAAACTGGTAATCGTACAGTCCATAGCTTTGAGCGTGTTACGGTGGATTTGGCTCAACACCAATGAGTGATTCGTCTTTTGGGTTAGATGTTATCTCAGGAATTCAAGGCGTTGATGTGGCTTCAATGGCGCTTTGGTGGTTTCTTCCAACACCGTACAACGTTGCAGACGGTGATTAGTGAATGTTTCACCTTCCCAGGTAAAACGGATACGTAGATAGATCACCGTGTCAGAGACGCTTCGTGAGTGTATAATGTGCGGGATGAAATGAATCGACCTGTCAGAGACAGCGGTTGCGTTGTGTTTATTGTCACCACGGATGACAATGAGCTTAGTCTTGTGCATGTTGATCTTCAGACCGGATAGTTCCTGGGCACTAGCGGCGGCTGCAAGCTTCTCGGATAGACGCGTGGGATTCTCAGCCAGAAGAATCAGATCGTCGGCGTAGGCAAAACCTCTAACCAGTGTATCGTGGAACTGGTAGCCAAGCTCCGATCGAGATAGAGTCAGCACTTCATCCATTGCTATGATGAATTGAAGCTGGGACAGTGGGTCACCCTGGCGAACACCACGATGAGACCGGAGAACGGAGCCATTGGGCGTGGCGGAAACATTCCGATATTAGTCGGCAATGTACTGCGTTAGAAGTGGAGGAGCACCGAAAGCTCGGGCCGATCTGATAATCGAATCCTGTGAGATAGAATGGAACGTTTTAGACACGTCGATAAAAGCTGCACACAAACTTGAAGATGTGATGCATAAATTCCGAAGCAGCGCATGAAGCAGTGAGGTCGCCTCGAGGCAACCGTCACGGGGTAGGAATGCAAACTGAAGAGGGGGCAGTTGCAGGCGCGTATTTCAACGATCGGGCAATATCTTGTGGAAAAAAACGTATCAATGTTGAAGAAACGGTGATAGGTCTGAGCTCGGTGGGAGATGAAGGATTGTTTACTAGGTGCAAGCGTGATGCGAGGGCGGCATTAATGGATTGCACAAACTTGGGTTAGCAGGAAAAGGTTGAAATATCCGGCCAAGACATCAGCTTTCATGCGCTTTAAATGTTTGGGCAACAATTTGTCTAAACCTGGAGCGGTGTTTTCCATGTTCTTCAAGGTGCGCGATGCTTCTCCAGTGATCGGGTCGACCAGCGACCAGTCCGGAGGTAGAATCATACGAGATGGTCGCTCATCAACGTGCGGATGAACCGATAGTACCTCGGACCAGTATTCTTTGGAACTATCCGAGAGGCTGCGGTTCAGCTTATAGGCAGTTCTCCAGTTGCCAGAAAAAAAACTCCAAACGCCCCATGTTTCTTACGCTGGTGGTACAGCGTTTAAATCAGTACATAGTTAGCACTCTGTATCTGCTTCCTGGTCGCGTGGGTTCCCACGTTGAAACGACCACGTTGTCGAGTGACCGGTCGCCAGGTGTACGGAAAAACTGGTGAGGCGTGCGTGTTCAGCAGCGATTTAGCTTGTACCATTGTGCAAGTGCCTGTCTGAAGACCGCGGACAATAGCAAGTAATTCATCGCTGTGTAGGAAAACATCGCTATTGGACTCCAGTTGAGTAACCGCTGTTTGGATCAAACAGGTAAACCACTCGGAGTGATCGGCAGCTTGGGACCAATGTCCGATGTCTTGTTAGTCTGCCAGACGGTAGGTGGATCGGAAGTGGGGGCAGTATTCCTCTGCCGGTTCAGCGCACACAAACGCCTCCGAATGTTCTCCAAAGTACGACTTGAAAAATGTAACAAGAGACGATGATGGTGTTTGTGTCGATTACGGTACGACGGTGCCAGTGCATCGGCACATCTGATAAGAGAAGCCGATTCTTGCTAAGACCAATTGGATCCGGCGGTTTTCATAGACATGAATTTGTCACGGCTGCGTTCGACGGGATGTGCATGCCTTCTGTGTTGACTGAAACCAATTTTGGTGGGAAAGCTGCGGCCATATTTGGCGCAACCAAAGATTGTGACAGACTGGGTGTCTACTTCCTGCTCTGAACCATTCTTGTATCGATGCATACGAGTATGCGCCGACTAACCAGCGTTCGATTTGCAGATCTGGCCACATTCTGAACAGCTGTATTCCGTTCGCCTATCCTGTGTACTGGTATGTGCCTGAATGGAGGCGCTGACGGTAATATCATTGTCTTGATCTAATGTAACCAGTACAATAAAAACCAGGTAGAGTGGTTGACCTTATCTGGAGTTGTTGAACTCAGCCAGTCAAGGTTTTCAACAAGACCGCCCAGTCGGCACCACGAGGAGGTGGTTCAGTGCGCCCAGTTCCACGTTTTTATGTAAGCGAAGGTACAGTCGTGTGAATCGAAGTTTGACGAATCTGAGATTCCCAGTGGCTTCAAGCTGAATTGTATCTTTGCCTCGTTCCTATTCAGTTTGGATTTGACTACAATTCTTATAGTTGCTCTTGAAAACCTTGAGAATGGTATAAAAGTCGAATATCGCACGGATGGCCACTTGCTGAATATTCGAAGTTTTGGCGCCGCAAGTCGTCTGTGTACTTCGACGATGCGTATGCTTTTGTTCGCATATGATAGTATGCTATTTGCATATGACGAAGATGAACTTAAACGATTGACCACGGCTTTCGTGACTGCGTCATCTAAATTCGGTTTGGGTATCAACACAGGTAAAACATGTTCTTCCTTTCAGCCTTCTTCGGCCGCAGATGCTGCACTTACATATGAAATCCGTATCAATGGAGACACTACGGAAAGTTTGGGTGGCTATCTGTTGACAGATCTGTCAATGGACCGAGAGTTGCGAGCTCGTGTGAATCGAAGGCTGTTTTGGGTTATTTCAAAAGAAGTGTCTGCAAGAACCCCAGTCTGAAGATGAAAACCACTCAGTGGTGCTGTGTACGCTGTCGTGAATCTCCGACCTTGTGTCCACGGAATGCGCGGTATACGAGCCACTCTCATCTGCAATGTCTGAAACGCATCTTGGGCATTCGATTGTCTGAGATGGCTACAAACACAGCTAGTTCAACAGATGGGTTTTAATTCGCACGGATGCACAGTCTACTTCGTTGACTAGGACATGTCCATAGGCTATGCAACGAAAAGCTTTCAAGGCAAATGCTGTACGGACAACTGGGAGCAGGATAGTTAAATCCTGTTGGTCAGACGTTACAATACCAGTATTTCATCCAAATAGGTCTTTCGTGTAATAATGTCGACTTTGGGTTCAGGGAGGATTTGGTCTCAAACCGGACGATTTAGAGGAATACGGCCCGGGCTGGCATCTAAAGGTTCAGTGAGCGACGGTTGAGCAGCCGTGAATGGAAGCTCGCGATACGCAAGAGAACTATGAGTACCTTAAGTATTGTTAACATGACCATTTGACATTGCGATTAATGCGGCGGGGAATGCGTTGACCGTCCCAAGTTGTTAGGTCATCAACGTACCCGTAGTACGTTGTTAGCGAAAAGACATTTTTTATTCGTATCAACCACTGTCGTTTGTTAACTCACTCGCTGTCCATTTTAGAAACCCGGATCATGACGGATTTCCGTCTTTTCTTTTCTTCAGCTTTGTTGGTTTATTGTATGGTGAGTGTCTCGTTTGTTTTTTGGTCCAAGTTGACATGTTTGTTTTGCCCTCTCGTCCTATCTTGAGTGCAATAATATGAGCTTCCATACTGAACTACTTCTTGCCTTATATTTTCAGTACTTTCCTTCCCAGTTTAGGTCCTATTATTTCTCTCTCTATTTTTGTTTTGGTGAGATAAGAGTTTCACTTTCATACTAGTCTACCATCTGGCTAATGAGCATCGGCCGACTGGACCACAACGACCTCCACTCATACGCCTTTTAGTCTTATTCCTCCGGGTTTACACTGAGTACGTTGTGTGTGAGTGGAACCACAAATGATGCAACGCAAGTGAGTGTAATGCTCTGCTCTTCCTTGGCTTCGGTCGCTGTGACGGGCTAGTTCGAAAAGGGATGCCAATAATGTGTACGAATATGTGTATGTCCGTCCAGGTATAGGAAAACTGAACGCACTAACCGGTGAGCGGGTTTCTGGCTTCTCCTGTTACCTTAATGTAGTGGTCAGGCGTATATGCCATGCTGCTCTGGGTTGCTACGCTACGTCCTGATACAACCATGCCAAACAAGCATGGGAGCTACCAGACAACCAGCAACCACACTCCTGTGATTGTTTGCTGCACTACTGACTGCTTGAGAGTGTTTAGATAACGACACTTGGTCATATGAGTAAACAGCAAAACTACACTTACGGCAGCAGCGTTTCTATCTTTTGCATGTGGAAGGAAGAGAAGGAGGTTAGAAACAATACCCTCAAACTACTCAACAGTTGGTAGTGTTCGCGTCAATGGTACTCAACCCGGTCGAAAAACCCGCACTGCTTCTCGGAAGCGTGATGTAACTTACAACACATCTACTGCACATGGCAGTACTCAGAATAAGTCGTCGGCATCTTATTTACTGCTCACACGGAGTGAGTTAGCCCATCACGGTCAAGTTATCAAGTCGGACCTTGAAACATTGGCTTCATGCTGGATCTCCAAGAAAACCACTTATCCTGTTTTTTTTTCCAGTCCGGCTGTCGAACGGGCTGCTCCGGATGTTGCTTCTCAGTCTAACTCTTTTCTCTGGCTTCAACGACGGGGCAGTATGCGAAGCTATCGTTGGTGCTTCAGGTCCATCTGCTTACTTTCACCTTCCTCCTTCTCGTCTTATCTACCTCTCTTGAAGCAAATTAACACTGGCTCTAGTGAGCTCCCGATCGAGCCTAGAACTGGATGTGTTCCGAGTCTTCGAAACGTTTCTCTGTGATCCTAGCGTTGTTATTCCTTTGAAACCGCCACTTGGTGGTGCTGGGGACCATGACCTTTTTAGGCCTCTGTGAACATTGAAGCCGAATTTCGTGATCATACTGGCGTGGTGCTTGCACTGGGCTCTGAGGTAGAGCATAGCTTGCCTGGCTGGATTCCGGCGAACAACCACTTGCATCAATCTCATAATTGCACGTGCCCTAACAGACAGTAGTTCAGACGTTCTCAAGAAGCCGTCTACAATAACCCCCCTTTCCTCTTTTGAGACATACCAAATCCTTGGACATCAGAAGAGATGCGGCTAGATGATATAGTTGGTGCCTGGACGCCACGCGCTGACAATTAAGATCGGGTATTACAAGTATTTCGGGTATACATGTCTCACGGACTCTGTATCGAGTTGCGTATTTCGGCACAAACGGCAGCAACACGTCACGTAGAGGCTACTCCGTGTAACTTAACGATGGACGCAAATTCATCAAATTGTCGTCACCTAACGGTAGCTTTACTCTCTTAAAAATAGTCTTTCATTTTGGAGTAACCATCGTCACTTAGATCTTGCCACTGTTCGCGCTGATTACGTTTTATCGTTTATTCAGAGATCATTCGCTCACAAACGTGAAGTATTCACCTGGAACTTGGGCGACGAGAGTATGCGAACCACCCATGAATCCGCGTTGACAGCTGACCTGACCGGGTCACAATAGTTGAGTTTTTCAAACGAGCACTGGGCATAAATTTCAACGGTTGTGCGAACCTATTATGAAGCGATGTATTCCAAAGGAGCATAGCAGACAACAGGAATGAATTTCTGTTGATTCAGCAGAACTTATGAACAACCGTCGAGTGATCCCCCCTGAATCCATGTTTGAAAAGAAGACCGCCCTGAACTGAAACGCAAGCCTACGGAATGTCTGCGTAGAGATCATGAAGTTTACTCCCGTAAACTTACCAACCAGATGGCATTTTTATCAGGTAATAACTGTGTCGTTTTTCCTGATTCGCAGTTGAACTGGCTGTTTACAGGATGTCGGTGTGACCATATGTGGGAATGGTGGTTCATGCATTTACGGCTTATCGCTGCGAATTACAAGATGAGCTGAGCACTTTGAAGAACAGTTCAGCTGTGCTGGACCAGCTCAATCAGCTATGGTTGATAGAGATTGTGGTTACTTCCGGTCCATCCCTCATCAGAAATCGAGGTTACTTTGGAACTTAAACCATTTAAATGTTATAAAATCCTAGGTATGGATCTTCTTCAGCTTTTTTTAAAGGTGGTGGCAAGATATTTTTGTTCAAACTGACCACACTCCTCTGTTCTATGTGAGAAGCTAAAGAGGTGCTTCATGACTGATATGTATTAAGTAATTACGATTGTCAAAAAAAGATGCCAAAACACAATGTGACAACCATTGAGTTATTAGCCTAGTTGTTACTGTATCCAAGATTCTCACGGGTGTTATAGTACTGCGGTTTCTGAAACATAGAGGGTATCAAATAGGAAAAGAACGGTCAGGTTTCCAGCTTAGTCGCGGATGTATAGATCATATTTTCATTTTGCGATAGACGCTTAAGCATCAGTACTCTTTTTATCCTTGTACTCTAGGACTGCTTTTGACTTGGTTACCCGACACACTTTCTGACGTTTTCTCTATTGCAGATGAGTCCCAGTGAAATTTGTCCGTTTGTTGAAGTCGTTGTATGGCTGCTCTTAATTTAGAATACCCATTTATAGGCAGCTATCTCGTACGTTCTCCACGTCAAGTGGCGTTAAACGAGGGTTTCCGATCTTCGCCTTTCTTTTAAATTTTGCGATGGACGATATTCTAGAAAGAGCACTCAGAAGTCCGGCAGATTCTGGAATAGAGTCTCTATCAGGTAATGAGCTTACCGATATTGAGTTTGTGAACGACATTTCTTTACTTAGTTCTTCTACAGAAAACATGCAGACCGTATTAAATTGACTAAATGATATGATCCGGTGGTCAATGATAACGAGAAATGGCTGGCACACGACTATACGAATCACGGACACTTAACACATCGAAAACTCCAGAAGAACACAGAAGACCTTGACCTTTGTCCGAGAATGTATTTAGTCTCAAACTAAAGGCAACGTAGTAGACCAGCGTCTGTGTATATATAGTCTTTGAACAGCCTTGAAGAATCCCACCTGAATTGATGCATTAACAGTGGGATGAACCAATCAGAGACGGAGGGGAAACGTGCACCAAAACCAAGTTTTTAGCGTATTGTGGCACGAAAACATAAAATCCAAAATCTCAAATCATTTTTCGAGGATATCTCCAAAAAAACCCATTTTTTTGGTAAAATAGACCTTACCCAACAGCTGGTCTGTTTGGTATGCACATTGCACCTCCAAAGTATGATGTTGTTACAAGAATGGGTTAGCATTGATCCTGTCTTTGTTATTGCAGGTAGGTAGCTTTAGACTATCGATCGCTTCACCTAAGTGAATACTTTTCTCATCGGCTTGTAGTACTACTAACAAAGCGTTCACGAGGACAACGGAGGCATGTGTTATGTTCTCTAACCTCCGTCACTTGTGGCACTTGAAATGAGTCAGCTTGTCGATTAAAGGCGGAGTTTACAATGCTTGTGTGCACCCCGTTTTGTTTTATCATTCAGGGACCTACCCATCCATGCGGCGAATGCATCTAGACTCACGATATTCTACCACCGCTACCCCCATCAATTAACCAGCATCAAATAGACTGATTATGTGACCAACGTGATAATCCGTCAGTGTGCATTGGGAAAATTTAGAAATTCGTGATCCATAACGGAGGTATTCAAAATGCGCAGTCTCCACTATTTGGGTCACATAATTCGAAAGCCGATGGAACATCCGCCGCACCGCGCATTATTCGATGTAGCTGTTGGTGAGTGGTGGAAACCCTAAGGCGGCCAAGCGGTGACGTGGTCACGGACTGCGAAAGCTGTAGTCGTCCCGCTGATCGAGGTTAGCAAGTGACGTCTACTCGGTTGGGGAGTTGGCGATCATCCACACCGCTTCTTGAAAACACTGATTTCGCAATATCATAGTCAGTGTTGTGCTTATATTCGTGGGGTTGTTGATTCTTCTTTTTCACAGAGCCGGGTTTTGCCCAATTTTTTTTCTACGCACAGACTTGTTTATTACTCTGTCTCTTGGCTTGTCGTCAGGATCATTGATTGTCAACGTCATGCTTCGGCTAAAAGCTGAAAATTATCATAATGCGCGTTCGCATATGGACTTGCGCTTCATCTTATAGCAATTGGTAGTGTACGTCCAACACAGGAATCTGACACGTTTATTTTGAGACAGACATTACGCGTCCAGCAGTTGCTTGTGGTTGGTATTTGTGTTTGTTTAATCTCCCTGAAAGGAAACATGCTGATTGTCCTGTTGACTACAAATGATGTCCACAAAATTCATATTTAAATCATCAATGAGCAACGTATCTAATTGCTGATGATTTCAGGCCAACGTAATTAAACACTTCTGACCATACATAACATCGCAAAAAGGCGGAATGTGGATCTGCGTCCCTCGATTTTCTTTGTATGGACGGGTAATAGCTGTTTTTCGTTTGGATTATGTTTCTGTCTAGGCCGTTTTAATTGCCGAGTCATATGGGCTGGAATAGACAAATTCCAACAACGGTGAAAATTCCGAATGCTTCTTCTGTAGGTTGGTTGATGGAAACTTTGGTATTAGTGCCAAACCTAAATTGGTTTTAAATGTCGTTCACTCTTTTGCTGGATTCGATCCGGTTCAAGTGATAGATAAAGACCTCTGAGAAATTACCAGATCTGTCTGACTTGCAAATGAGTGTACGCGTTTGTGGTTTGATTTTTGACATGACCTATACGGGAATTTGCGCAATAAGCGAATTTTCAGGCTAAGCGTCCTTTGCCGTCACAACACATGAATTACAGCTACAACACAATATATTCATGTGGTAAAGATGAATGTAAGTCCGTGTGGAGACGACAGTCTTAAATATGAACAAAACGCACAGTGTGATTGAGATAAAAAGAGTTGTGCAGCGTCAGATTTTGTAGGCCAGGGAGATAACTACGACGAGTGAACACGACGGCCGTGAATGCCAGTGGGTGTAGCATCCGTGTATCGAATGTGAATGGCCCGACGATCGGCATTCGAGAACACAATGAGGTCCCTGTTATCAAGGCGGTTTGGGGTTTCAAACAAGATGAGCGATTGTGTTAAGGTGTTTGCTATACGGTTGTAAGTCAAACGTCCATTGTATTGAGGGAAAGACTGCAATTTTCATTTAGGAACAACTCAGAAACCCAATATCATTTTGTTGTTCACTATCGGGAGGCCTATCCTGGGATGAAGCTGCTGTATAGGATGTTGGCTTTCTGTAAAAATAAAAGTGGCTAATTAATAAATAAATAAGACCCAAGTATGGATTCCAAACAAGGTCTGTTTTAAGGACTGTGTCGGTCGCTCATCGTAGCCTTTTTAATCAGTTAATTGTTGGCTAATGATCTTTGGACGTGTTGTTACCGTTACTCGATCGGACTGTGATTCTACGAGTCACCAGCATGGCCCGGTCAATTGGCTGAGTCGCGTTGGTCGACAGCATGACATCACGTCGTAGATTACTCTGTGGGTAGTTCTGTGTTTGGTGATTGGCCTTCGTTTGTCTCCGTCTCAACCAGTCCATAAATTTAATCCACGGTCAGTCGGCTCGCTAGGTCACACAGAAGAAAGCCATGAACTAGTATTCTCAGTTAATTGTACAAGTATGATGATACTCTTTGTATGGTGATTAAGTATCTCAAGGTTTCCACTTGACATTCATATTTTATTGTGTCTGTGCAACCGGACGATTGTTGACTTTCTGTTAAATTTTGCTAAAGTACAACTGTAAAACCAAGCTTTTTCTCAAATTTCAATTAGTTGTTTCCTCAATTGTTACGCTTTCTTTTTATCGTTGACTGAAATTGATGGCCTGTAAATGACCAGGTAACCTTCACAGCTCTAGGAAGGGTTGATACGGCTTTTATGTATACAAACGGTTGACCTCATTAGCCACCAACGAAGTAGTGGACAGCTGTTTCGATCCCGTTGGGTCTTGTGAGCATCCCCGACCTATACTGCTACCTTGGCGAGGTGGTCGGGCTTGTGTACTG